>DF241916.1:0-41117 GCA_000507305.1 Breviolum minutum Mf 1.05b.01 | reverse complement strand
ACTAGGAGTACTACTTCTAGGAGTACTACTACTAGGAGTACTACTACTAGGACTACTACTACTACTAGGGCTACTACTACTAGGATTACTACTACTAGGACTATTCTTACTCTGGCTGCCCAAAAGTTCGTATATCGGAAGTTTGCCACTAAACTTCCTTTGATTATATTGAAAAGAAAGCTCAGATTTCGGGCAGTCTCTTGCAGGTGGCAGAAAGTTTGGCGGAGAGTGGTAGCGTGATGTCCTATACTGAAGAGTTTGATGCCACCATGACATCCAAGTCTGAGGCAGAAAGCGTTCGAAAGTGTTTCGTTATCAGGATTCAGAGTCGACGGGTTGCGTCGGTTGCGTCGTTTGCGCCGTTTGGGTCGGTTGCGTCGGGTGTTTGGTGTTTGGTGTTGGTGTCAGGTCTTGGATGAAGCACAGCGGGGCTCCTCAGTAGAAACTTTGTACTTCTTTCGAGTTTCATTTTGCTGTGGAAGCTTCAAAACATGACTTGTTTGCGGGACATCGCAAAGTCGACTGCCGCAGCCTGTTTACCCCAAGGGCATCAGCATCAGCTTCTGCACAGGTGGGTTGGGGTTGGATGTTATGCAAGGCAGACAATGTTGACAATGTTTGGCAGTAATTCATCTGGACACTATGCAAATGAAACCAAAGACAGCACCATGTTCAACCTCCACATTCAAATGCGATGTTGCATGATGTTCCGGATATTCCGTGCCCGAGGAATAACTCATAGGAATAACCCCATATATGCCTCCGAGTAGCATATACTTCTACCTGCACATCTGGTCACCCTGAGGATCTCAGTATTTCTGAAGATGTTGACAAGATGCCTGAGGCCCTTGGTCGGGATTGGCACGTGGCCATTGGACGAAAATGGCTTTTCCCTTCAAATGGCACATGACGTATGCAGCGGTGCAAATCTAGCCATAACGACAAGGGACCAGACTGCATTGCAGACAACGAATGTTGGGACAAGACTTTTGATCTGTGAGGCCCTGGAAGCTCAGCTGGGGCACCCCAGCCTTTGCAATGAAAGTGCCACTCACTGACACTCCACTCTTCGTCTCTTCGTACTTTCGTTTGAGATAGTCTCCAAGGCGGCAAGAGAGGCGCTTGGAACGGTTTGCTGGATTCCCGCATGCTACTTCATGACTATGGGTAGCCAAAGCAAGAACTGCTAACTAGTTGATAGATGTCCATAACCTCTACAGTCAAATGGCCACTTCAAATACACAAAAACGGAGGGAAGATGCGCAAATTTATGGATGTCCATGCTGGAAAGGGTGAAAGTTGCAGTTGATTGCTGTTGGCATGCAACCGAGGATGAAAGTTAATTTGATGTTGTCAAATTGTAGTTGGATTGAAGATGGTTGGGCAGGCGTAAAGAAATTGCAAGACGGCAAGAGGCGAATTCGGATTCGGTAAGTTTCTATGGTGGGGAATTTGGATATGTGACACTTGTTGACTCATTTGTGACCAATCTGTTTTTTTTTTTGGAAAGATTAGATAATGATAAGCATCTCGTTGCGTCTTCACCGGGTTCGTAGTCCCGAGTCCCTCGCCTCAGGCCGATGCGCAAAGGACGGCCGTGTTGCGCAAGGCGAAGCCGTAGGTTTTGCAAAAAATCGGAACAAATCCGGCGTTTTTCAAAACCCGTTAGAAAAAAACATGCAAAAATGAAACGCAACTAAAAGGAATTCGTCTTTAAAAGAAATTTGAGAAACTTGGCATTTTGACGTTTCTTCGTGTCCAGGTCTCAGATGCTTTTGATGATATCTCCGAGGAGGAGACGAGTTGACGAGTGGATCTCCTTGCATCCTTCGGGGCAGAAAATTCTGAGAGGACATGCCAAGTGGAGGAGAAGTGTCTGATGCCAGCCAGGATGGGAAATGAGACAAGAGATGATACAGATGATACAGATGCAAACCATGCAAACTTTTTTTCAAGCAATGCAGTCTTCTGACACAGGCCTCAAACTCCTTGTACGACCCTGATGCAAAGCGGCGAGAAGAAGAGCTGGAGAAGAGGCAAAAAGAAGAAGAGGCACGGAATTTCCTAACTCAGATGGAATGTGCAAAATAGAACAACACTTGTTTGTGGTAGTCCCTGGTAACAATGTAGAGAATCTTCTTGGTGACTGTGAAAAAATGACTTCATTTGTTCATCTGTTCACCCATTTGTTCGCGGTGGAAGGCGCAGTCTGAGTTGACCCTACTTTCTCTTTCCTCAACCACTCGCACCTCCCTTGTTCGCATCTCATCCCTACGTGTCATCTCATCTTCTTCATGTATCCCTGCCTCTCTGATCACCGTTCACGCACACAACAGAATTCTGATTCTGAGCGGCTGCAAATTCATGATTGCCACAGGAGCGAAAACAGAAAGAGCTTGAAGCAGCAGAGGCGGAGCGCAAACAGCAGCAAATTGAAGAGGCTGGAAGTTCCACGTTCTGATTCTGCTAGCACTAGCAATTCACTCCAGAAATTGCATACCTTGCATTGCCTTGTATACCTCGTTGTTGTCGCCATGGGAAGTTGCATGAAGGCCAACCGAAGGCTGGCATCAGAGCGCAAGAAAAAAATGGAAGAGGCACAGAGAGCAACAGACTTATTTTGCACCTCAAATTGCTTCTTTTTGAACAGGGGGATTTCTTTGTGTGAAAATCTGTGATCTGAAGGAAGAAGCTCGAAGACTAGCAGTTGAAGCAAAATTCGCCGAGGAACGACGAAAGGCTGAAGAGGAAAAGAGGAGAAAGGATGATGAAGCTTGTTCAAATGAAGGAAGACAGTTTTTTTTGAGTTTTATTGCTCCTTTCGGGGAGCTGTGGTATCTTGAATTTATTTCTGGACGTGTGGCAGACGCACCGCTGAGGAAGAGAAAAGGAAACGTGAAGAAATTGCAAGAAACTTGAAAGAAGAGGCCTTGCAGAAGGCAGCAGAAGAGGAACGGTTGAAAGACCAGAGAAAGGCGGAAGAGGAGCACCGAAGAGCTTTGCAAGAGCTGCAGATTGAGGATGAGCGAAAGCGGCGAGAAGAGGAGCAAAGAATCGCAGAGCAACGGAGGCAAGGCAAAGATATCTCGTGCAGACTTGCTGAATTTTCTGTTCACAATGGGAAAAAATGTTAAAAGAAATACATGAGAACTTGGAGATTCAAGAAACAACGAAAAAAACACCACACTTCCTTCACTTCCTTTGAAGATGTTGCAATGCTACAATGTTGCAAGCCAACGAGCCAACAAGATGCCACGGAACCTGTCCAGTCTGTCAGGGCTACGGCGGCTACGAGAGAGGTCTTTCCCCTTCCGACCTCATTGGCCTCGGAGCCGCGACTCCACGCGTCGGACCCCGAAGAAACAGGTCACGTGAGTCACGTGAGTCACGTGAGTCACGTGAGTCACGTGTCCGACGTGTCCCGGACTGCAAACGTGGCACAGGTCACGTGTCCAACGTCACCTTCAAACCAAGGCTCCCAACCCACAGAGACACACGACACACGTGACACACCTGATGCAATCCTCAGCCAAAGTTGTCTCCAACCGAACATGGCGTTCAACACCTTCAACATGAATGAAAAAATGGCAGATTTTGAGAAGCACCAAGAGCATCAGGAGCGCTGATATGCACACCACTGATATGAACTATAAGTTGACATATCGATCTATATTATTTGGAATCTAGATCGAATGATCAACTTCGGACACAGGATGCAGCTCTGGCACAAAGTGACAGAGCAAATTCGAGGCCGTGCTCCTGTGTTTGTATGTTTCCATGAGGCTGTAGACTTGGCTAGATCGTTTCCACAACAGATATGAGCTTCGTACAATCGGTTTTTTCTTGTTGCAGGCAGATATTGGAGGAGACTTTGTGGCGATCTTCAGAAGGCGAGGGAAGCTGGGTGCCACATGATATCACTAATTGCAACCAGATATGTGACATGTGTGCATGACCTTTTCATTTTGTGTTCATAATGGGTTCTATTTCTTCTGAATTCAGCCCTCCCCTTTTGGAACATATGCCAAAGCATTAGGGATGACTCAGGATGATTTTGGTAGTTGTCACCAGTTTTGAATTGACCTAGAAAATGGAACTTGCTTCCAACCTACTCAGGTTCTCCCAAGAGGTCTGATTGGTGGAGTCAACAGGAGTCGCTACGCGTCGCTACGAGTCGCTTCGAGCTGTCTCGCTTTGAATTACTCGTTGTCACATCCAGGACTGCACAGACTGGAGGGGTTGGTCTTGGAAGCAGGACTGCACAGACGCAACTCATCCTGCACCTTTTTATTCGTTTCATTCGTTTCATGTTTGACTGTGGAGGATTGGTGGCAATCTGGTCGCTGGGATTGGTGGGAAAAGGAGACTGGAATACATTGGAATACTATGCAGGTTTTGCAAAAATGCAGGTTTGAAAAGTTTGAAGATGAGCAGAACTTGGGTGTGTCCAGGAGCGCTTCCCCGAAACGTCTCAACGTCTATCAGGCAATCTGCGGCTTGATGCGCTCGGTGTTTGCCTCGATGTTTGTCGTGCCGAAGTCCTTTGTGCTCCAGGACTTTGGCATTCGAATTTCGATGAAGGACCCTTGGTGAGGCGAGTTGCTTCCACGACCTTGGTGAAACATTCTGACGATAATTCTGCTTTCTTTCTTGTTGGCGGAAGCTGAGCAAGAACTAGAAAGAATCAACGCTGTGATGAACGTGAAATTCCTGGCACTTTGGGGTCTTCTGTGTCACCTTTGTCAGGCTTCAGCATCTTCAACTTCAGGCGGCAGGCATGGTGTGGGAAGCATAGATTTTTTTATTTTACCTTCAACTTGATCGACCAAACTGATCTTTAAAATTGCGCAGGTGCTCCAGCTGCGTGAGAATCTCAGAAACTTGGGCCAGACGGCCAGTTCGCAAAAAAGTGATGAATGAAAAGGCCTGCAGAATTTGACAGCCGTCAATGCCGCATCTTTCAATCCTTTCTGCTTCTTTGTGTCGAGAAAGCCAATGAGTTGGAGGGGTTTGGCATGCTGGAAGTTCAGCAAGAGCTGCAAAAGCTTTCACCTGACTGATTGCGTTGAGGTTTAGTCCACCGAGTCGAGTCACGCCAAGCCACACTATGGCAGACACCTTTGGCACCGCTACCACAGGCTCCAGTGAGGAATGATGGAAAAAACAGGAGTCTTTTAGAATGTCACACTTCACAAGATGACTCTCACTTGACTCACAGTCTCGTGGCTCACGATCCCTGAAAGCCGATTTTCTACACAGGCTGTCAACCGAGTCAAGCGTGTACATCCGGAGCCGAGGCTTCATAAGAAACGATTTAATTGGTTAACTGTTAGTGTTGAAAAGTCAGAACACATAAAAATATTAGAAAATTAAGAAAAAAACACAAAACAATGAATTCATAACTGTCATAATCACTATAGTTTGTGTTTAGGGAGGAATCCTGAGGGTTTATGCCAGTTTGTGCCGTTTGTTTCTCCTCAAAAACGACGTTTTACATGTGCACCTCAACCTTGAGCATTTGCAATCTTCTGTCAAACCCTTCGCTGAGATTTTGGCAGTTTTTTCCTTCGCCTTGATTCGGAAGTTTCACATTTTCGCGACCAGGTGGGCACTGGCTCAGCGTCGCTTGCACCTCAAGGGATGGTCGTCCGATGATGTCTTTTGGGAATTCTGTATTTGTTGATATTTGTTGGGTAAAAGTTGAGTTGCTGGGAATTCAAATCCAACTTTTACTCATTGCAATCCTTGTTGAGCAAAGTTAAAAGGATTGGTTCTGATTGTTTTTGCACAAGATCACACTGACATTCGTTGTACAAAAGAAGAAAAAGCGTGCATTTTCACAATAGTCTTATTCGGGTCCTTTGAGTCTTGAAGTGTCTTTGATTTGAGTGTCTCAAACTTGTGGAAGTGCTCACTATCTATACTGTGTGCATTGACTTGGTATGGCGGTATCACTATACTGTTGAAGTGGTGGTCCGAAAATTTCATTGCATAGTTTGCCGTCCTATATTCTTCTTTCAAGCGAACCAATTTTTGTAGGTCCAGCGTATGTCATGGGTATGTTGTGAGTGAACAAGGCAGAATATTTGCTATTCAAAGCATAGTCCATTTCTTCAAGGGTTTGAGTGCGGCAAAGATGTTTAGTCCAGTCCGGTACAGTGGCACAAGTTACGGGACAAGAAACGCCTGAGGCCACATTTGTCCGAACGGCGATCAGGCACCAACGAAGATGTTGCACGGTCAATTTTGTCGAAAATGTTTGGTCGAAAAGATCTCTTGAAGGCACCTCCAAACGCAGCGGTGCTGGACCCCTGCCAGCTCTTCCAGGATCAAAAGATGAGGCTGAGTCTGGATGCTTGCAAACTAGTTTTTCATAGTGGAAGGCATTTGTATAGGTGTTTGAGATTGGAAGATTTTAGGAAAATTTAGGATTTTTTAGGATTGCAAGGTGTCAAGTTGGTTTGCGTGGTTTGTAAGAGCCATGCATCTTTATCTCTGCAACTTGAGCTCATGAGGCTCATACAGAGAGTCTTGTAGACATTACTTGCTTTCCGGTCGCAGAGGCACAGACGCAAAGGGCTCCGTTTGCCAAAGCTGCGAGCGAGGCGCATGTTGGTTGCGAAGGCTTCGAAGAAGAACTGCAGTGGGCAGTCCTTACGGTGCTCGGTGACATGATGCAGTTGAAATATGGTTGCAGCATGGATGCTTGGAGCAAAGTGTACAATGAATTGGCTGGACAGGGCACTGGGAGATATTGAAAGAGTACAGTTGCCAAGTTTTGACTCATGTTGCATTTCTTTTTGAACCATTTTTGTTGAACTTGGATATGGATATAAATATGAATCTCCAATTTTGGTCTGACATTGGCGTGTCATAATCCTGCAAATCTGACCCTTCATTCATCATTTTTATTGGGATCCTTTGGCCACTTTGCCAGTTGGAGTGTTTCTTGAGATCTGGAAAGTGGTACACCTTTCACAGACCCGCTGCAGAGCGCGGAGCGCTGCGCCGCACAAGGAACTTACAGATCTACGCCGTCAACTTGCAGGGCAATGGAGAGCCGGAATTTCCCAGTGGGCTGCAAGTTGAAAACAACAGCCACGAATGGAGAATCAAACTTATCACTTTCATGGTCAGTTTCAGGGCAGTGCTACAGATCCACCTTTGCAGCACTTGAATGTCTGTGCTGAGGTTGACCATCTAAATGGCAGGGAGATTGTGACAGAACTGGGAAGTGAGAAGGCAATGAGACGCTAGTCATGTTGACATATACATTTGAGTGGTCTGGGGATAGCTGGTTCTCTGGATTTTCCTGTTAAACATTTTCCATCTTTTTGTCTTTTCTCTGAAACGAAGAGTCTGTGATGATTTGATGCTTACCACTCATTCTGCCGTGTATGTCACCTTTTGCATCGGACACGTGGACAGCGGAACAGTTTGCAGGTTCAAATTCAACTCAGTGTTCAAGAACTCAGTTTTCAGGACCGTTTTGCAGCAAACTTGCAGTTTTCTTCTGCGGTGCTACAAGCACAGAAAGCAAAGAAAGCATCGAAAGCTGCGTTTTTCTGAGGAGCTCTGCGCGTGCCTCCGTCACTTCTCCGGCACGGCCTGCGCCGTGTGCTTTGCCGGACTTGTCCCCTGTGCAGCCCTGCGGCTCGATGCGGTCGGCGGCGTGGTCGGGCGACAGCGCAGTGGCCTGCAACGAGTTGCTGCCCAGGCAGCTTTTGATCAGCGAAAATTATTTATCATCCTGTTGAATCCAAGCAAAAGTAGTAACAAATAGCAGAAGTGCACGAGTACATAGTAGATCATATATAGAAGTACTGAAAAATTGAAACGTCTGAGGTGCTGTGTATTTTAATGTATTTTACCAAAATTTACCATATGTTTTTACACATTTGGCAGCTTTGCTTGGAAAGGACTTCAACTGTGCCTGGGCAATAGAGCCAGCTGGGCCATTATCCCTAACAGAAGAGTGGCAGCAGCTCTACGCCACAGCTAGTGGTACTGGTGATCCCATCAACAGGACCTCTGTGACTGCGCTCTCACCGCAAAATGATGAAAGCTGCCATCCCTTTGTTGCATTGTGACTTGTTTTTCCTTTGAATGCGATCTTTAGCATTCAGTTGCGGCCCAAAGTGTGCGCTTTGAAGTTCGATTAGGACTTCTCCGCAGCTGCTGCTGGTGCTGCATGCTCCTTGGCCATCTGTCCAAGTGCTGCAGGCTGCGAATGCCGTGCTTCGCAGCGAGAGCGAAAGCAACAGGCGAAAGCTTCGTGCCTTGAAGTTCTGCGCAGAAATGGTTGCTGAGTTGCTTTCGCTCTGCTCTGTTTCTAGTAACTTTTTGTTTGCAGAACATTTTTACGGTCATTTTGTGGAGGCTTGAGATGTTGAAGAGGACGGGCTGTGATCCTTGCAGCTCACCACTTTGTTTGGCAATCTGAAAGAATACATAAGATGCTACTGAGACTCCTGTTGCAGGGATGTGTCATCTCTTTTGTGGCAACCGGTGCACGATACACTAGGGCTATATTTTATGAATAACTGGAAGTACTACCATAAGATGCTGCTGAGAGATTCAAACATTGGAATTTCATTCTGGAATGTGCAATGTCCAGTCAATATCCCTCAATCTGACATTCGTGTTGAACGTTGCAGGCTTCTGAGCTGGCTGGAGCAAGATCCGCCACACTGTCATGTGGATTGCGCGGGTCAATGTAGCAGCGGGAGTGTCCGCATTTTTAAATGGCCTGTGACATCCATGCCAGGTCTTTTGACCAGTTGCGTGAATCTTTCAAAGAGGCCTGACCGGGAAAGGTTTTGCATGTATCAAGGGTTTTGAATGGAGTAATTAGAACATGAGAAACAGAACTCCATGCGCTCAATTGGCGCCTTTTGGCTCAGATTGGTAAGACATTTTCCCACATTTCTTAGGTCTTACCATGGGCTCCGCGGCAAGTGCATCTCGACCGAACCCATCGGACCTTCTCCCCACGATTGGCCCATCAGTTCTGGATGCGGCTTTCGATTGCTCAGATCCGGAAACCTTGGCTTTGTAAGCGAGTCATGGCCCTTGATGCAAATGAGTGGGCGGCACGCTTCGGTTCCAAGGACTCAGGCGGGTTGACATAGTTGCCCTTCCCTGTCCAATTGGGATGGTCCCAAAATGTCAGATCAGATTTCATATAGTTTCTATCGAGTTGATATTTGAGATACTTGGATAGAGAGCGCTTTCAATATCTTCCAATCTAAGGCTTGTACAGTAATTACTTGTCAGCCGCCTGTCCAACATTTCCTCCGAAGGTGATGAGAATGGTGTTGCCCACGCCCGCACTGCCGATGTTGAGCCCCGAGATTGCTTTGAAAGCTCTTTGAAGTCAAGAAATGCCACCCTTTGAGCGTGCCCAGTATACGGTGCAGCTCAGATATCTGTGTATCCGCGTATCCGCCGGGTCAACAGATTCTTGGACTTGATAAACTCTGGGGGTGGTCCCACCAAGAAGGAGCGCAGAAAGTAGAAACTCATGAATTGCTAAGGTATACAATACTGTAAACAACTTACATCAAATTGCCTTGGGAATCGGATTTAGTAGAAGATGGACGGATTAGCGAAAGTTTTTGCAGAAAACCGATGAAAATACTTGGGCTTTCTAAAGCAGTAGGCCAGTCTCTTCCAAAGCACTTAGAAAATGGATGTTGCAAGCCCCTAGCCCACCAATTAATCTTTGGTTCAGAATCCCACATGCCACTATGCAATTGTGATCTTATGTTTGCGTATATTTGCCAGTCATTTTTCGCACAGTGACCAGCGCTTGAAAGGATATGGGTGGCGTTTTTTTGAGTTTTGGCATCTCTGAAACTCACGCATGTCATAGAGACAGATGACATGGTTGACCTATGTTGACCTGGTCGAGGCTGACGTTGCTTTTCTTTGACTGGGGACATCTGGGATACCCAGCAAACTCAAATCTCAAAGGATCTCAAAAGCTCAAGCCATGTCGCCCTGTGAATCTCTTGTATCAGTGAGTAGCTCTGGCATTGTCCAATTTCGTTGCACTTCTTTCACTTCTTGCAGGTTGACCTTCGAGGGAACCTTTTTTCATTGTGTTTCTGGAGTTTTTGCATTTTTTAATCGTTTTTGTCTCATGGTGTCATCATGAACCGACAGGAATACCTGCATTTGGCAGAGGGAAAAAAAAGATAAACAGCATCGGTGTCCCGTAGAAGCGCCTGTAGGAAACGAAGAAATCGACGAGCTGTTTGCCACAGTCTTTTTTAGCTTTTGCGTCGCAGACATTCCTTGTCTTCACCACTCTACCGGTGGCCGACGCCCACCGAGAATCTGGGAGAACATGCGGTAATTGTGAAAAATTGAGTTAGGAGTTCCACTTTGTCAGTTTCATAAAAAGAAACTCAAACAGGTTGACCAAGATGTTTTTCAAATGCTTCAAGCACGGCAGCAAATCAGACTTCCGAATCACATCTTTGATTGTGATCACAGTCCCAGACTCATAGATCCTCTTTTGATGCAGAATCCTTGATCCCCTCTAGGAGAACTATGGGAATCAGCACCATTTGACACATTTTCTTTGTAGCAGCGTAGCTGGTGGGGTCACTGGCGATTCCGAAGCTAGAGATCCCTGCTGCTTAGACACAAAAGCAAAAGCAGGCACAAGATGTAAAAACAAGTGCTTGATCCGGCTCATCTAAGCTTGCCTCTAATATTCATGTTTGATGTGAAAATTGATAAGTGGGAAGGTCCTTTATTTCCAGATTCCCATCTGCTAGCTAATACCTTGTCATTCTCATCATTATCATTACCATCCTCATCATAATCCTCATCATCCTCATCATCCTCCTCCTCCTCCTGATCATCTTCATCACTAACCTCATCATCATTATTGAAATTTCAATCGTCCAGTCACCAAGGGAAAATGAGATGAGGTGCTGAAATTTCCTGATTGGTTCTTAGAGATTTGTGCTGAATGGATCTCACTGTGCAGTGCCATTGTACCAGAATGCCTCAGATCAATTTGAGAGATTCACGTGCTCAGAAGCCGACAGACAACAGCAGTTTCTGCACTCCACATGCCTCTACCTTCATTGACTCATCACTGCCGGAGGTACCCCAATTTTCCATAGCGTTGCTGAAATCTCTCAAGAGTAACATTACGAGTAAGCCGGGGGCCCGTGGTGAGAGTTTGAACTGAGACGCACGACTTGTCATAAAGTATCCTCAACGATTCATAGAATTCATAGGTTGCTAGACTCTAGACCAGATGATTTGGACTGAGGTCAGATATTTGTGAAGTCACAGTCCAAATTTTGGGCAAAGTCTCCAAAGGACATGTTGAAAATGTAGGGAGCCCAAGATCAGGCTGTTCGCCGTGAAACGAGTTCAACGTGGCGCCGCTGAGACGAATCCCGAATTTACTTTGCCGCTTGAGGCCTCCTCATTGGTTCAGCTTGGCGCTGCAGACGCTCTCTGCCAGTGCCTGGCAAGGTGCCCTTTCTTGTGTTTGGGTTCCCTACATGCAATGCTTCGCAGACCAATCGACCAATCCCACTTTTTCTTTGTGATAAACAAGATGAAGGCGAATTGGTGCTAACAGTATCGAACCTTGGACATTGCTTTTTGTTTTTAACAGGCACCGATCACGTAAAGACTTGCAGCGACACGGGCTGGGTCCTCGGGGGTTTCCAGAATGGCTACAGGCTATCGGCTATAGGGTCTATGAGATCTCTGTACACCTAATCAAGCAACCACGAAACTTATGGTTATAGTTTGCCCAAATCAAGAAACACCAGATATGATACGATATGATCGAACCATATCATATCATTTATGATTATGTGATCTCTTGTCTCCTTGCTCATGATTTTTCTTCTCCAACTTGTTAGTACAGCACTATTGACGGTCCATGAGTCCATGAAAATCTTGTCATCGAATTGCGTCACCTGTGTCACCCGGAAAGTCGACTGTTTCTATGTGAGGCTTTATGCAGTGGCCTGCTTGGTGCATGATGGAGGCTTGGTGCTGAATCGTATCCATAGTATCCAGGAGTATCCTTGAAGGGACAAGCAGAAAGAGTTAGATGATCCATATCCGTTTTATGTTTGGACTCTTTGCTGCAACCATAAAACGCGCTCCGCCCTGCAGCCACAAGACCTTTTTGAAGATAATGGGCAGGTGGATTGCACAAATCTATGGGACCAAAATACATGGCAACAGGCAAGTGACCCTTAATATCAGGTCAAAACTTCTCAAAGAGCATTAAAGCAAATGATTGGAAGGGAGAACGCCTCTTATCCCTTGCAAAAAAGATTCAGCACAATCTTGTGCCACTCATGCAACTTTCATTCCTGCTCATTGCTACACTTTATCGCTTCTCATTGGTAGATGTCATCGAAAACGACCTTGGGATGTGGGACAGTTCTTGGGCACAAGCAGATTGTTTTCTCACATCTCCATGAAAGTTCCTACAGCTGATGCAGATTATGCATGTCTATTCTAGAGTGAATTTTGTGTTTGATATCTCTTACACAGATGCTTCGCGCGGGCTGAATCGCATCATGTGGTGTTGCAAACACAGGTGGACTGTGTTGATGTGGAGATGGACACTTTCCACAAAGGAAAAGGAAATCAGAAATGGACTCTTTCTTTGTGCTTTCAGAATTTCTGCAAGGCACCGAAGTTCAGAGCGCCCAAAAGCCGCGACGCCTTTGCTCCACAATGAAGGAAAGGACGGAAGGAGCCTTGGCCACGGAGTGAAGACTGTAAGAAGTAAGAAGGTCTTTTCGATACTGGACAAATGAGGGAAACATTTCTTGAAACGAGCTTGCATTTGCATTTCATAGGCTGAATTTTTGTAGATTGAAGGAATGCACAATTCTTTGTCATTCTCACAATCCATGCATTTTTGATGATGTTTGCATTTTTCTGAAGATAGTTCTTTTTGCAGTAGAAAGGACGTGAAAGGATTCTTGCGGTGGTAGGAGGAATTTAACATTGAAAGGAACCGGGTGCAATATATGAAAATTTGTCATTATGCAAGTATCCTGCTTTTCTGAGTGCTTTCTGGGTGTCATGGCACTTCTTTTTGCACCGACGTTGCTCGAGCAGCCCAGCTCAGGATATGTCCAATTACGGGCTTGGAAGGACAGCACAGCATGGTTGCAGTATGTTGCCATTCTTGCCAGATGTTGATATCGCAGTTGGACTGGATTGTGAATCATTGAATCCCAGTCCGAAGCTCTTTCAAACAGCCTTCAGTCCCAGATTCTCCAGATTTGCACGGTCAACCACTCGTCATCCGCACCCGAGAAAATTTATGTCCACTTCACCCATCCTCTTAGTGGTATCAAGGAAATCCCAGGTGCTTCATGCATCGACACGTGGGTTGGGGGCGGCTTTGTGAATGACTGCTATTGCAGCGGAGGCATCTGTCCCATGGCGAGGAAGCCTAAATTGAAAGAAGGGGAAAAGGTGCTACGGTTGCTGGACTGGATCGGGCTCGTACTGAGGGTGTAAAAGTGTACAACGGATATGATATCATGAATAATTCGTGTACAGAAGTTCTCTTCATCCCCAACATGTTTGGATAGACGGTCAGGTTGCAATCACACGAACAGCAACCAGTTGCCACTCCACCTTTTGGATGCAGGCCCCTGAACTCAAAGTCCTGATGTTCCTTATGTGGGAGGCGTGGCACCTTCAAAGTTCATGTTTTCGTAGCCTTGCCGTTTTGAAGGGTCGATTGAGGTGAAAGTTGTGAACCTCAAAGATGTCACCAAATGTGCATTTTGGATACCTTGCAGCGTTCTGTCGTTGGTGTCTCTGGTCCAGGAAGATGAATCGAAGGTCAGTGCATCTTGGCTACAAAGCGACTCAGATTTTTGGTAATCTAGAATCTAGACAATTTAGCCAAGAGTCCAAACCTTAGGGGATGAAATGCCTCATCTTCGTACGTCCAAGATTTGTGGACGAGTGTCTCAGTGTCTCTCGTGTCTCTTGCATTTGTCTTTGAAGATCCCACGGGGTCTTTGACCAGGTCGGAGTCTATCCGCATCAAAGCAGCTTGGCATCGATTCAGTGCAAGATGGAAGAAGCAAAGAAATTCAATTGCTGTCTAAACAGGAATTTCTTTGAGAGGATAGTGAGGATAGTGAGGATAGTGAGGATAGTGAGGATAGTGGCAGTGCGGTGAGTACTCCTGCGCTCAACAGTCTTTCAGTCTTCCAGGTCGGCATTGGGAAGCCTTGGAACTCTCAGATTGCTCGAGCAAGGAAGAGATCAAGGCGTTTCGATTGGAGTCTGAGGGAAATCTTGGTGTTTGATTTGCAATTTGCTTTGTGTCCCAGAACTGGCAATGTAAGCTGACAGGCACAGTACCGAAAGCTGTCTGTGAAATATCACCCTGACAAGAATAATGAGGCGCAAATGGGTTTTGCATATGGGTATGGATGGGCTGTCTTGCAACATGGGGAACATGCTGGCAGTGTACTCCGGTAACTACCCTTACTGTAGACAATAACCAAATCTTTATTCAGTCTTTCGAAGGCTTCTTGAAGAATCATGCGAAATTCTGCATGGCAGAAATTACACGGGTTGGCCACACATCCACGTCATGCCAGGCTGGTGCAAAGGAGCGTTTTCAACAGATTACTGAAGCCTATGAAGCGTTAAAGGCCTGCATTCGACAGTCAAGAGTTGGTTGTCAGCTCGAGCCTTTTGATTCTATTTTTTTGCTTGACGAAAGAATCGGAATCAAACTCGACAGGAAACAGATGGCCAGTTGGCTTTTCCTTGGGAACGCTTCCCAGAGCGTCAGCAGATGATGAAAGGCCAGGAAAGGGTCAAAGGAATCTGTGATGATCACAATTTCAATCTTTTGTCAACGTTTTTCTTCCTTCTTTCGGAAAAAATTGTGGCGACATTTTCTTCTTCGCCAAGGCTCGGATCTCATCCGGACCTTGGGCTTCCTTGGCGCCGAAGCGGCGCAGCAAGATCCCATCAAAGCGCAATTCATGCAGTGCTCCGATGGAGAAATTTTGCACACAATTTTAATCAATAAAAAAATAAATGTATTATGTTATATTTATATTCTGTTGTTTTTTTGCTATGTTTTGTTGTTAACAACAGTTTGTTCCGTCAAGAGTGAGCTGTTGCTTTGGGTAAGTCCCGGTCGCCTGACAGCCGGTGCTGCAAGTTACAATGCTAGGCAGGTTGTGAAAGAGGCGACCGACTGCAAAGTGCTTTTGCATGAGCCTTGACAGAACAAATTGGCATTTAGCTTTTTCTATGTGAAAACTTATGATTTTTGAATGTCGTTGAGCGGTCATGAGCTTGTCGCCCAGGAAAAAGAGAGCAAAGATGGAGAGAAGAGCTGCAAGGACAGTGTCTTGAACTTTCCACCAACAGAACACACTCAGCAAGGTAGAAGGCAAATCCAAGACGCCAATCTCAGATGCAGTGCCCACTCTTTTCTCATCTTTTGTTCTGTGAAGGAAGTCTGGGCTGATGCGCTATGCGTGGATGAGCGGAGTGGTGCGAACCATTTGGTGAAGGCCTGTGACATCCGGTAACCATTTCGCACAGAAGCCGCAGAACTGGGACTGGGGCTTCACGTGCAGGTCTACCGGCGCATGGTCACTTTGTCTGAAGAAGCCGTCCGCGCTGCGAAAGAAGGGATGGAAGAACTTGATGACTGAGATACATAGATGCGCGAAATGTGGACTGTCGCTCTTTGATAATTGTAATGCAAGATTCTTTTAACTTTTATCATGTATTATCTTTTTCTTGCCAGAAAGAAGGGTGCCAAGTCTTCCAATGCTTCAGACATTTTCAATCTGAATGCTGCGAAACAGCAAAACATCTCAGACTTTGCCTGTACATACTCAGACGTTTCACCGTGACTTCAGGTTTTGACATGGACGCCTGTTTCGCCAGAAAAGTGAAGTTGGCCAAACAACTTGAAGGGAAAAACGAAAAGATGCGAATTCGTGCCACACACCACGACGATGCCACGATGCCCCAGGTGGAGCTGCTCAGGCACTGGCTGCCGAGGCTCATCTGTTGGCTTCGAGAGCGAGACACGAATCGAATCCATATGAAATCAAAATGAAATCCATGCAACCATATCGACAATATTCATATCTTAATATATCATTTCATCTGGGAATTTCAAACATTGATGCCAATGAGCATCCTGTCGCGACATGTTGATTTGGAGCTTAAAGGGTTTTAAATTTATAGATAATTTCAATATAGTAATTGATATATGTTATGATATAGCAGCGGAATGAGATTCGTTCTATGGCAAATTCACCTGCGTATTCTGATTCTTTGGATTGCTCCGTCTTGCATGATTTCGTTCCAGCTTGGACAAGGCGGTGCCTTTGGCCTTGCGTGCCATGGCAACGCACCAGAAGAGCCCATCGGTGCCCCTTTCCACGACGGCAGTGACTAGATTTCTCGCATGTATCCGCCGTACTTTCAAAACTCTAGACTTTAGACATTCTGACACTAGTTCTGGTGGACATGACTGTCAACGAATCAATTGAATCTATCTCTTCAATCCAGGATTGAAGATAATATTGAAACATTTGCAAAGGTATGCTACTTTCTTGGTTGGTCCATGTTTCGGTAGGATTAACATGTTCAAACTTCTGATCTAGTCTCACCGTCTTCCCTGACAAAAGATATGGAAGTTTCGATGGACCAGTTCTTCAGGTACAAGTCAAAGGCTGCGAAGTTCTACGTCTGTTGTTGGAATTGAGCCCAGAGGTGCAGCTGATATGAATTGATATGAGATTTCCTTCGAACTCAAGATGTTGCCACACAAGAGGAAGCTGCTATTACATTATATTACATTGAGATTAGCAAATATCATCACATCAGTGGTATTTATGGAGGTTTTGGGAATGTTTAGGTCAGCAGTGCGTGCAACTGAAACATGAGAAAGGGGACGCACAGTGAATTCATTGGTCGGATCAAAACTCTTTGATCGTTCGGGCTTCGTAAATATATGCTGTATGCCCTTGAACGGCACATCCAAGGTGACACACAAACACCACAAAAAAATTGCGAAAAATCGCTGTCACAGGTGGACTGTTGTGGTGAGACGGTGAGATGGTGAGATCTTTGATGTTCTTGCTTCGCTTTGGCAGGTTCCTTTGGATGAAGTTGCTGAGGCACGTCAAAGTGTTGGCTGTTTTGAAGATGCTGCCCTCTAACCCTGATGATCTATCTCAAGAAATGTGAAGGCTTAAATGTGTGGGACATGTAATGCATCTGTTTTGTGAATGGTTGTGAATTCTTGTGAAATGTTTGGACAGTTCACGAATGGTGGGGTTGGTGACCTGCAATATTGCACGTGAAATCTCATGACTTTTCATGTTGCAAACTGTCCCGAAATGCCTCACGTTGCTTCCATGCAGAGGCCTGTGTGAGAGCCAAGCGTCTCTTCCCTTCTGAGCGCCTCGTGCATCGAGCTGCAGATCTCTTGCTGAGCTTGTGGGCCTGGTGAGGAGACAACGACATCGCGGTTGAAATGAAAGACATCGCAATCGTAGCAATCGTAGCAATCTCCAGAGGCTTTGCACCTGCCAAGGTTTTGCAGTGCCACGGTCTGTCAGGGGCTGAAGTCTTGTTGGATATGTCTTGGCTTTTGGAAGAGGTTGCATGTAGAAAGCATTATAGCATTATGTATCACCATGATGTTTTTTTAATCTCCATTAGTTTCTGGATTGAAAATGACAGGGTGATTTCGGTGCAAGCAACGAGCAATTGTTCTTAACAAAGACAGGTTGCTGGGTTGACATCATCCTTTAGTATTTTGTGAACGCAAAAAACCTTCTTGTGCACGTATCCCGTATCCCACATCCAACAACTCATTGAGGCTGCCTGCATTGGTGCCTTGATGGATGCTGCCACCAAAGACGAGACTTGCCTTGCTTTTTTTGCCGTAACGGTCAAGAACGGTTGAGGTTTCGCGTTTCAGGTGCTTTCGTGCATTGCTCTCCGGAGAGTCGTTTGCCACCAAGGAGATGGTGCAAAGAAGTGGCATTTGCAGCACCTTAGCTTTGATGTGAACGTGAACATTCCCAAGAAAACCTGTTGAGTCCGATTTGTATCACAAGACGTCTATGTTTCTTGCTTGCGGCTGCATCTGAGTCAAAAGCACCAATTGGGAAGTCCAGTGTTCTAAAACACGTCCTGCGAACATAGAATTTTCAAGATCACCAAATCGCTTGCTAAGGCCTTGGCCATTTGGCCAAGCATGGAGGTGTTGCATGGCGCATCTCAGCCAAACTAAAGCCACGTTGAAAGCCTTCCAGTGAATGAAACCTTGCAATTGTCAAGTTGGACGTATGGCGATGCTGTATTTGACAAGTATTAAATAGTATTTATCAATTGATATATCCATGTTTTCGTCAAGTCTGCGCATCCCGAGGTGGGGCCAGTACCACTGCTGTGAATCGAATCCTCCGCGCTTTGCAACATCACAAAGGCACAGTGACGCTCCTGGCAGACTTTGCCAAAACTTGCTGGAAATGTGGGACAAGAAGACTTGCACTGCAGTGCAGTCATTCTGGATGGTTCGTTGATGTTGTTATCGTAGCGCCTGTACCCACGAAGATGATTTCTTTCAAGTCCTGTCTTCCTGTCTTCGTGTTCACTGCCTGCTTCGCATTGCCAGGCAGCGTTTCGTTGCAAGCAGCAGGGCTATGGGCCTTGGGTCGCCTGGCGGAACGCTTGGAGGCCCCAGGCCGCGGTGGTATGCAGGAGCGGAGAGGGTCGCACAGCGTTCTGGTGAGAAAGTCAGGGATGTTGTGAGAGTCCTAAAAGATTTCATCTCAAGTTTTTTTGCAATTTCCAGCGCCAATTTCGAATTCTAAAGGTGATGACTAGGCGATGTTTCTCTGTGCCAAAGGGGGAAGATGGACCAGTCTCAGGAAGCGCAGCAAGTAATCTAGACAGATTGAAATGAAAAATGAAGGACAAGCCCTTGCCCCTTCCAGGATGCTGCGCAGCGCGCCAAGCAATTGCACCCAGATTCTGCTTTGGTGCAGCGGCATGCCGTGAGGGCCACCCAGGTGATGGAACTAGGAAACGGCTTTCCCAGGTGACTATAGGAGTACTATGCGACCATAGGCAATTGGAAAGCCGTAGGATGTTTGTTCATGTTCATCATGTTCATCGACTTCAGTGCCCACGTTGGATTTGCAATGCCAACTGAAATCAACTGACCATTTTGTTTGACAAGGATGAACTTCTTGCCTTCCTCTTGAGACCGTGATTCAGTGCCACGCGTGCAACGAGTGCGAGTGCAGCGCCTCTCCACATCGGAGTTTAGTCAAAATTTTCGGGAAAAGTTGTGCAGAGATTTTGTAGCAAAGATTTTTTCACATTTCGAATATCCACAGAACTTGCAAGAAAAGGACAACCCAACCGTACCTCGGGCTCAAAGATAGCCTTACACTGTGCGCCCCAAGACTTTTTCTGAAACGTGGAGAAGGTTTTGGCGGCGCCAGTAGTGTTCAATGACAACGTGACAACGTGCTAGCCAAATAGAGAGCCGGTTAGCCGCTTGTGCGACTCGAGTAAGCCAACACCAATGCCTAATGACTGCAGCACAGGAAATGCACAGGAAAGATGACTTGGCACCTGTTTCAAGCATTCTCTACCAAAAATTCGATATGGGTTTTGGCCCAAATGGGTCGCTGGAGATTAAGTTCCAGATACGATTTCCTTTGACTGCGGCCTCTTGGACTGAGAGCGACCCACTCCACGTGGAGTTTGACGAGAAACATTTCAAAAGCATCTGAAACTTCTTGTTTTTCGGTCTCAATGCAGCAGGATGATGTTTTTCGGTCTCATTGAAGCAATTTTGAAATGTTGAAAGCATCCTTTCCTTAAGATTTGAGGACAAGTTTCGCGATGAAACACGCCTCAATTAGGTCCTGTTTTCTTTTCCATACTTTTCCAGGTAAGTTGCCCTTGGCACTTCAAACCGTGGCACTACATACGTGGCAAGCATTGACCCCAGTCCTGGGTCACTATACTGGGAGTTTTTTTCTATCAAAGAGCCTTGAAATGTCTTGAACACACTGGAAATCTGGGGAAAACAACTTGAAAAAAAATCATTGACTTGCTCGCTTCGCTTTTTAGGTGATTTTGCTGCGAAGCAAAATCCGGAGATGACTCTACCTGAGAGCGAGCCAGGGACCTCGGAAATCCAGCGAGAATCAGATAGCCAGTAGATGTATCTTTTATGAATCCATTTGAAATCCCAAAATACTTAACAATCCGATCAAATCACAAACTTTTTCATCTCCGAAATCTGATTCTCGAAGAGAAAAGCAAAACACTCGAAGAGACATTTTCGAAAAAAAATAAAAAAGACATGTCCAACGCATCTAACGCCTGTGAAGCTGGAAATCCGCTTCCGATCGGAGCGGCAGAAGCAGGTGCTAGCCGATGTCATGATATTCGTCCTGCTTTTCGGGTTTCCGGGTTCTGGAATTTTCATGAATTTTCCGGGTTTCATTGGTTGGAAAAATGGCAAACTGAGATGCGTTCCAAATACAATCCTGGAGCTTTTGCCAGCACCTCAGTGCCTCAGAAAGTGATCTGTGAACAGGATCTCAGGTACTCCAGGTACTCCAGGTACTCCGTAGATCTCCCAAGTTCCTTTGGTCTGTGAATTAAGTTCAGTCATTTCCATGATGCACAACATTGGGATGAATCCTTTCAAAGAGAGGTCAAGGTTCACTCAACTTTTGCAAGGTCTGACAATGACACAGTGCTCACGTTCGTCTTCTTCGTTCTGGGCTGGTGACCTGTCCTATTTTTTGGGTTCTGTGGAACCCGAGTGTATTTTGTTGTCTTTTGAATTTTGGGTGTTTGAAAATGGCCAGTGACCCGGAGTTGTCAGACTTTTGAAGCTGAGGTTTATTTGCAGATTAGGCTTTCCGGACCGCCGTTCCGTCGGGGGACCGAAGTCTTGCGACTTAGACGATGTCGAGTATGACAGGTCAAACATATTTCAACAGACTCGTGAATGGCATTCCAATTCCCCAATGAGTAATTATTATTGAGCCCTTCAGGCTGCAACCAACACAATCCAAAACTATCAAACTTTCTAGCAAATCAATGCTCCTCCCACCAAATTCAATCAAATACAGATACAGCAGCCCCATTGCAAAATCCTTGAAGATCTGCTTTGGGAATCCTCGCGTGTGAATTGCTGCCATTTTTGGTTTGAGTGTGGGACTCGCAAAAAGGTGGAGGACCCAGAGGGAAAACGGGCATGTGGCAGTTGTTGCATTGAACGTTTGTTGAGCGTAACCTTGAGAATGCCTCAAAGTACCCGGAACCATCACAAAGCAGATACGGAATCGTCGGAGTACGCAGGACCCGCGTGACAAACTGCGGAGGAATGCGGCCAAAGACATGTTGCTGTACTACAACAAGAGCCTTGGGTAAGCATTGCCAGTCGCCAGCCACTCACAGTGGGTGCGATGTTCGCAGATAGTCAGCAGTTAGGAAAATATGCCCTTTAGTTCTATCTTTCTACTGTTGTGCTCCCCTGATCAGCGTTTATGAAAGCACCACTTTGTTCAGGAATCCCAGAATGCATGGATTCCGAGCAGGTTTTCTTTGAACTGTGCCTAGGAGCTTCTTTTGGTTGCTCTTGGAACTGCGTGGAAGTGTCTTCTATAGACTAGACTCAGTGTGACCTGACTGAAATCAGCAACCGTCACAGCAAAGTTTCTCTTGTGAATCCTGAAGTTTTCATGGCTGGGTTTGCCCAGATCAAGGCAGCATCACAGCACGAATTGAACTTTCTGCCCAGGTTCGGTGGTCTCTTCATCGCTGCCTTGGGAGGAGTGGTGCAATACATGCACGACACTGGTGACTTGGACTTGTATGAAAACTTCGGCCTTGGCCTTGTAGCTTTCGATTGGTCGCCTAAAATGCTTCATCCAACTTGGATGGCGTGGTCTTTTCCATTATCTTTTGGGTGCTTGTGGCACAATGTTTTAAATCAAAGTCTTCCTGCACTTGACCAGAATGCAAAAACAAGAAAGCACTAGCGAAACATACCTAAGATGCGAGATGCGACGAGACCCAGGTATCATAAAAAGGCACCCGTTATTTATTGCGTTTCAATTTTTGTATGCTTTGGCAAGGTTCAACTTGGCAGTAAAGATTTGGACCATGAAACACAGATGCAAGACCCTTTCTTTGGTGATACTGAACCCTTGCTCGGACATGCTGGAACTGGGGGCAGCATGACATGTGGCAGTCATGCACATGCTGAGACTGGGAATATGCACCGCGGATTCATCATCATTATGCCTTCCAGGTGCGCTGTGCAACCTGCATCTGTTTTTTGCACAACAATGTGGTGCTCTCTTGTTTTTTTCCAACCAAAAAAGACTCGGGAAAGGAGATCGAGAGCGAAAAAAGATGGAAAAAACGCGGAAAACACGTCATTCGATCGAATCTTTGTCATTGCTCCGTGCAGGCTTTAGGCGCTGGGGTGACGTTCGCCATCGTCTTCCGCACGCAATTGGCATGGAATAGGCCGGCTGAGATGCGCTTGTGAAGCCTCGAGTCTGAACAAGTAATTCTTACTTGAGAATTGAAACGACGTTGACCTGGTGCTGATTGTCTTTGGGTCAGGTATTGGGAGGCTGTGACCCAGCTTCATTTTATGTCGCTTGGACACATTGCGCTGGAGTTTTGAAGTCGACTTGTCCAAACGAAACAAGTATCGTCTTGACAATATTTGTAATCTTTTTTCATCGTTTTGACATCTTGACAAATCTTGACACTTGCTGAGTGGCGTTGGTCTGCTTTGAGAGATATTTCTTTCATTTGTGAAACACGCATTGGTAAGGTACAGCAAGTGGGCGGATGCATTTTCCCAGTTCCAGGCCCGAGACCAGTCGCAGAAGCTCAGAACAGCCATGCATCGCTTCGTTGCTTCCTTCGTTGATCTTCGTTGATCGTGGGCCGGAAGCAATGATGTCAATGAAGTCAATGAAGTGCAGGCCTTCTCCGAAGTGACCCGGAAGAATGTGCAGGAGAAAGATCCAGCGAAGGCTGTATAGCATGCATTAATTGCAGGCAAAAACACAAAACTGCCAGCGGACTACAGGACTACCTAAACGTACGCGAAATCTTGTCATCATGCAGGCCGACAGGATCCGCTTGAAGCAATGGAGGTTGAAGATCAACTATGCGTTGCTCAGCACCTACGGCAGCACTGGTGCGATCAGAGTAGGTACCAAAGCCGTTGTAATTTTTCTTGGCAGCCAACACATTGCAACTCAGATTCCCACCTTCACATCCTCTGAAACTCACTGCGTATAAGCGGTAGATGGTGAACCAATGTGAACCAAGGCACTGTAGCAGCTGACCGGCTAACCACTGGCGACAACCAACGGATGGAAGAGGTGCAACGGGACAAAAAACGGGCAGGACTCAACGTGGGAAACATTATGAAGCCTTAGAGGCAAAGTTTCAAAGGCGGCAAAGGCTTCGTTTCAACGCTTCAGACGACCACTTATGCGACCAGACTGTGTGACGGAGACCAGTTCATCGCAGGTGAAGTCCAAAGGTGTTCGTACCAGGAACACCATGAGAGTCAACAAGGAGAGCATGGCGTTCTGGGCGTTCTTGGTGTAGGATGAAACAAGTAAACTGGTCTTGGCATTCAGGACGTTCTCATTCATGACGTGGATAAATTCAGTAGAACTCGAAAATCGTGGAAGGTGCGGTGTACGAAAATGGTGAGATTTGTGATGTTTCCAGACGGTGCAAGGAGACTCAGGATTACGGCCTCCCCAAGATGAGGCTGAGGACTGAACGTTGCCAGAGAGTGTGGGTCTAGTGATCTCGCGAAAAAGATGTAAGAAGATCAAACAGCAACACATTATTGTATTTATAGTTACTGGTTTGCAGCCTCTTAGAATTTGTAGGATTGCTCTCCGGACAGGACGTTTGTATCAACCCTTGAATACCTTTAATCCACTGAACCGAAGCACAGCTCGGCCTCGGACAAATGCCAGAGCTTGAGACACAGGAATGATCACAATCGTGAAGAGTCCAAGACTGACGTCTACGTGGCTCTGGCAGAAAGCACCACAAACAAATACAACATGGTTTTATTCCAAATTTATTCCATTCCTTTATATTCTTTTGGATTCTTTTAGGATTTGCAGTTTGAAGTTCGACATTGTCTCTGGTACATCGCACATGTAAAAGTAGAAATGGCCTTTGACTGCAGAGTTTATAAAGATGGCCAGTCGACATAGTCGTTGTCACGTTGCTTTAGGTAGTCTTCGAATTACCCTCGGCGGAGCAAACCCAGCTGCTGATGGCATCCAATGACATTATAACTACTGTGATGTACTGGATCGTTTGGGATCTTGCTGATTGTCACCTGGATGAAACATTGGAAGGATCATAACGAACGCAATCTCAATAGAGGAGTGCCTGGATGTAGCTACAAATCTTCGAATGCGTGTAGGAGCAGATGATAGCAGATAGCAGATCGCAGATGTCTTTGAAGCAGTTGCGTCACTGGAGTTTTCACTTTTCACTCTTTTCACGTTACATGGATTTACATGGTGAATATTCACAGAGGCATAGCTCTTAGCTCGTTAGCTCGTGGTCTTCTTGGTCTTCTTGGTCTTCTTGGTCTCTTAGAAATGAATTTCGTTTCTCTCAGGCATGAAGGACATCGACATCGCTCCGCCTATCCAGTCAAGGATGTATCAGGAGTTGGGTCCAGAGTTGTCGACTCAACTCCTGTGAGAGGTTTCGCTTGAGAACTTGGGAAGGTCTGCACAAAGCACTATGGATCAAGGCTAATGCATAGAAGTATGAGTATGAATAGGAGATGAGACATTCCGTTTTGAAATGATTGGTGTAGATTGATGCTTGGACAACCAACACCTCCCACTTCAATAGGTTTGCTGACATTCATCAATGTTGAGTGTCCGACAGTTGTCTTTGACACCACCCAGTTGCCCAGGAGCTTTCGAACGGCATGTTAGGCTTCAACAACTGCTTGAAGATAGCCGACGCATCTTGGTGCAATTTTGCGCTTTTAATTTGGTAGCGATTCCATGCAAGGTAACATTTCACTGTCAGTATTGAGACCGATGAAGAACGGACTGTGGATGGCCAAGCACTGGTCCACCCATGGATTGCTCTTAGAAGGATGAGGGCGTTTGGTAGAAAGCTGATGGAGAATGACATGGAACCCATGAGCAAACATCCAGTGCTTTGCACAATCAATTTTTTTGATACATATTAGTGTACTTCTGTATAATTCGGTATGGATGTGGCTACAAACCATGAACTGTTCATCTCAATACATCTGGGCATATCTGGGCTATTCGTTTAGGGCTATGTTGGGCTCGGTTGGACACGTTGACGAAGCTGAGTGAGGTGCCTTTCCCGCTGCCTTTCGCTCAGCTTCTGGGTCTTTTGCTGGTCATGCGCTCAGCAAAGCATGCGAAGTCTGATGGCCTAAAGACTGTATCATGAGAAGATCAAAGATTCTTGTAGTCTGTGTAGTGAAAATCCAGTATTTTTGATGCAAAGAGATGCAACTTGTTTTTTGGTGACATGTTCTTTTTCGATCTCTGTTTGTCTTTGGGTGGTTCAAGTGGCGCTGGCAAAAATAAGCTGCAAAAAGCGAGTCGTTTGATAGTTCAGGAGTCTGTCCTGGTTGAAATCGTAAGTGAAGCCACCCCTACCAGCATTTCTTTCACTTTTCAAGAAATCCATTTCTGCAGCTCAGGTGGCTTTCAGCTGCTTTATTCCGATCTATGTGATCAACTTCACAGGCAATGCTGTTGCAGGGCCAATCCTGTCACTTGGATTCAAGCAATTCAAGCCCGGTATGCCGGTCATGTCTGCACTTGCCAGTGATGGGAAAAAATGACTTGAATGTTTGAAGATGGCCCGATTTCATCCCATCTTGGTGTTATATTTCTGTGCACCTAGTTACCTAGAGGTTGTTCTGCTTGCACTTCACCACACATAATGAATTGCAATCATTTTGTGGACATTCAGTGATGGTCACCGCTTTTCAGGTGTTTTTTCCTCTTTGAAAGTTTATGGTGCCTCAATGAAGTTGCCAAGGACTTTGGGCCGGTGCATTGCAAGTAGAAAAAGAACATGTGAAGATAGAGATTGAGATTCTGACACGATAGATAGATAAGACAAGGTGAGACAATATAACATAAGTCAGAATAGACAAGCTAAGATGAGATGAGATGAGATAAGATGAGATAAAATTGGTTTGGCTTGGATTAGTTAACCAAATTGCAGCGCGAAGGAGCTTGAAAATCCATTTGGCCAAGACATCAACGACATTTCCTTGACGGACTTCCACATGCGCTTTGTGGACTGTTTGCAGGAGACATGGGGGGCACTTGGGCTTCCGTGGATTGTGGAGATTCTGCTGATATTTTTTCAAATTAGCACCGGGTTGTTGCACAAGTGAAGCTTTTGGAAACTTTGGACATTGATGTGCAAAAGTTTCTCCAAGAAATCATATCAATTTCCACCTTTCCCACCTTCTCATTGGTTTCTCTCACTCTGGAGCCATTTTCCACATCGTCGATCATCAGGACGTGAGCGCAGATGATCAAACAGGGATGTTGAAGAATCCTTTCCTTGGGATTGATCCAGGCAAAACTGACGTTAAGCTATGGAAGCGTTTTTTTTAAGCGATTTTTGAAGCTTTTTTGATCTTTTTTGGGTCTTTTCGGATTTTCAAAAAGCATCGCGAAGGTCGACAAGATCCTGGACAGCATGGCATCGAGGTCCTTCCGGAGCCCGAAGTGAATGACGTGAAGATTTGACAAAGTTCACAAGTCGAGCGGCAGAACAAAGGCGGTTCAAAAGGACAATGTTCCTTGCAAATTGCCATCCTTTGCCCATCGGAGAGGTTAAGTATATTCAAATATTGAAGAATTGTCAGATCTTTCTCATGCCGATGAAAACCTGTTTGATTAAGAAAAAATTGGAAGCTTTTTGATGTGTCAGGTTTTGTTGAAAGAAAATCTGGTGAAAGTTTTGTGCGACGCATCGACCTCCATGGGCACGTTCGGCACGTTCGGCACGTTCCACAAAAATGCCTTTGGCTAAAGTGCCGTCGGCAGAGAACTCGTCGCCAACGAGTCTAGCTTTCGGAGTTCCTTTAGTTTTGCATCGTTGTAGTCGTGTTTCTAGGGACGTTTTGAATCATGATTTTGAATCTAATTACGTTTGCAAAGAACCAATATTATGTATCTATGAAATTAGATATCTCTTATATATATATAATCTACAGTCTAAGAGTCTATAGTCTAGGGTAATCCTTGCACATAGACTTTTTTGTCAATGTGCCCGTCTTTAAAAAGTGATGGTTTTTCGCTTCTCCGTCATTGCAAACTGGGGGACCCCTCTGCTATCAACTCGTGTGTGGACTGTCCAGCATAGGCATGGAGTCTCACACAGAAAAACAGAAGGTTGATGGAAAAGTTTTCGACAGAATCTTGGTGATTCGGGATATTACATTACAAGGGCTGTCAGTGAAACCAGATGATACGGATTTTAAGGTGTGTAAGATTCGCAGCATTTTGAAATTTGGAATGATACTAAATCACAAAGTCGTTGATACTAAGTCGTACCAAATCTAAATCGCTCATGCACTCGTACAACCGCTTCGTTTCTGTGGCGTCGATTCGAAAGCTCCAAGGCTGTTGGCGAGAACAGGGTCTTGTCGAAGGCTGGACTGCGTAGCCAACTGGAATGGGTCCATCCAGAAATATCTTTCACACTTTGGTGATTTTCTAATATCAGCGTTTGAGACTGGCAATTCTCGTTGCAATGCTAGCGGACTGGCGGATTCGTGTGCTGTCACAAGCACTTCCCTGACCGAGAATCGTCACAGACACCTTGCATCAATGACTGTCCCATACTGTGATACTGTGTTCCATTCCATACTGTTTGCAGATTATACGACATTACATCATATTACATCCCATGATTGAAGCCATTTTTTTTCATTTATACATTGCTTCTGGGAAGCGGCCAATCCAAGACAATCCATGTGGGTTTTCATAGTTTTCATAGTCATCGTTGAGTCCAAGAGGTGAGCAGAGAAGCTCAGGAGGTCGGATGCTTTGTGTCAACACCAAACACCACCACGGCTTAGGTTTTAATTTATTGAATTCTCACATCAGACATGGCCGGGTATCCGGTATCTGCCATGTTCAATGTATGATGTTCAAATGAGTTCAAACATATTTGAACAAATGAGTTCATTTTGAACAGGTTCGATCTGGCATGAGGACGCCACAGGCCTGGACAGCCTGCTGCCACAGACTTCACACAACTTGTGTTTGGTCTTGTCACGCAGGTGTTACTCGGCCAGTAAGTGGTCCACAGTGCGACCAGGCAAGCTATCGTTCTCTTTGCAATGAGATGCGACGTGCGACGCAACAAAAGCATGGTTTGAACATGTGACCCGGTCAGGTCAAGCCGGTCAAGGGCAGTTGCACTGTTTAATGCTTTTGAGGCTAAGCCCATTTGAATCCCACAAACAAGAGACAATGTAAAAAAAAGTAACAAAACCATGTACAGAATCACATTTCTTCTTCACAGCCTTTTTTGTGGGCATTGTCGAGTTTGTTTCCATTTTTTCCATTTTTTCCGCATCAACGCACAGCCGGCAGCCAGCGAGGTGAGACTGGCTGTGGCAAGTGCTGCATGGCACAGGAGCTCAGAGTGTCATGTGACTTGGAAGGCTCAGGGGTTTGTGGCAGATGTGCTTGTAGAAGAGACAAGACCTGGTGGAAATACATTTGCTGATACTCTGTAAAGACTGCATTTTGTCCCAAGACAGAGCATCCTATATTGCGCGAGACCGCCAAACACAATTGCTTGAAATTGCAGCAGTTCAGAGTTTTTGTTACTATTTTATGCTGATAGACAAACATCTTACCATTCGCCTGGTACGTGCCTTCTCAAGCTGTGGTATAGTGGAACAGTCACAGAAAATACAAAGATTGAGCCATGGAGGTCAAGCTCTTTGGCTGCCCACCCTCACCGTAGCAAATCGCGGAATGCCAACGTGCTCATGAACACATGAATCACATGAATCACATGAACACCAATTGGCCCCCCAGGAGGTTTTTTTTGCACATGTTGAATATATTGAATGGACTTCAATGACTTCAACAGTCTTGACCACGTTGGAGTTTTGTTCCCCTCAACTGGCGCGGCGCGGACACCTTTGTGCCCGGGGGCGTATGGAGCAGTTGATCGGACGAGCTACTTGGCCTGTTCGCATGACATGGGATGAATACACAGGCAGACAGGAAAAAATATGAAAAGATGGGAAACATATTGATATCAGAAAAAGATCTGCAAGTCCAAGGCCAAGTTCTCTGCAAAGTTTGGAATCCCAGATCAGTTGGAGCTCTGGGAGCGATGAGTGCAAACTCGGTTCTGGAACCGAGAATCTGAAAAGACGATGACATTACGATGACATTACGCTCCACCTGTAGCTTCCCTCATGCCCATGCCTGGCCCCGAACAGGCTGTCGCTATCCTTCAGGAATTTTTAGATTGATTTGTGATGCGGCAAGAAACTCGTTCATCTCGTTAGATCTCAGAACACGTGCTCCGTGTGCTCAGATGTGTGAAGAACGAGATTCACAACATCCTCACCACGCCGCAGCTTCAGAGAGATGGTTGGTGAAGAAGTCGGTCCTTGCAGTTCTGTTTTGCATGAGATTCTTTTTTTGTTACAACATCTTTTTTTTGTCGCCAACATGTCGTTTTAACAAATCTAGAGAACACATGAGAACAGGAGATGTTTCGAAGATGTCGCAATTCGTCTGTCGTGACTTCTCCGAGGTTAAGACTCACCAGACCGACGCATGGCAGCAGCCCGCAGGCAGTTTCGACTCGGACGACCTTCGACACGTCGTGGAGAGAGATGATCTCGTGGTGGTTAGTTTCATTGCTTCGCCAGGCCAAGTTCCACATCGAGTCACTGAAAGCGTCAGGGCACTCGGAACTTGGAGCTTGGGAGAAATGGTTTCTGAGTGGAGAGACTGCGTTCTGGGATGTGCTCTCAAATGTTCAACTCTGTTCCGTTCTGGCATGTTGTGCCATGTTGTCTGGCCACTGATTTGAGATGTTGGGCCACTCAATGATCAGATAAGCCACTGCATCCATTGTGATGTGCACAATCCGTCACAATCCATACTCCCCACAAGCAAGAGCCATCGCAGACATTCCAAAAGACGTTGTGTTTGAGCCTTTTGAACCTCCTATGCCCCGTTGCTTACCAAGGTTTCAGCAACTGTTCGAGGAACTTACGTTTGGGCGGCCCAGGGCTGGCTCAAGAATAATCGTTTGTTGAATTTTGGTGCGGACGCTCTTTGTAGAATTGCGAAAAGGGTTGAGACGTTGTCTCCAGTGTATTTATTTGCGTTGTTTTTTAGTTTCTGCTTGGATCAAATGGTGCGGCACCAGGGTGATCTTCTCAGGTATATGCATGAGCTGCATGAGTTTGACATTGTGGCTTATGTGGGCCCCTTCCTGGAGGTCTGGAGGACTTTATTGTTTGGCTTTTCTTTTGTTTTGCCTTCGTGGTCTTGCTCCACATTGGATGGTGCTCAGGTGATCCAGTCCGATGCCACTTCTGGGGAGCTCACAGCTGCCCTGGGGCACAGCTGCAAATTACATTACGTTGGGAGGGTCAGAGAAGCATATGTAGCAAAGCCCTACGAAACCACTTTCAGACGTGATGAATGAGGATTTGTATGACTGACTTTTGAAGCTAATCTTTTGATATTTGTAACATTGTGACTTACATCTTCAAACCCACAAACTCTTAGCCAATGTAGATTGTCATTTAGCGTTGGGATCCCTTCGAATCAGACGCAGTGCCTAAGGTGGCCCTGGAAGCAGTGGACAAATTTGTGGCTCGGGTGAAATTTGCGTGTCAAATGCTCGTTTTGTTTGTTAGATTGTCATGGATTGTCAGCCATATGGATGCAGATTGTTATGGTTGTGCGTTTCACAAAACACGAGAACAGAAGAACGTGAGTTCAGGGCACGAGCGGTCACCTTTAGCACCGAAATGATGACTTTTTGATGCGTTTTGCGTTGTCTTTCCAGCATGACACGCCTTCGCGATTCGTCGATCCCAAGGTGTTGGTCGGATTAGAAACCACAAAGCGCCCCATACATGGACATCGTAATATGATATCAATGCAATATATCATATATCGTATGTATACATATCGAATATTATATGCCCTACACATATATCTTTGGATGCATGGAGTTTCAGCCTTCGTCTCAGAGGTATCTTTTGGCTTGGTTCATCCTGATAGTCCGAAGTCTATGGAGGTCACAAGGGTCGAAGAACTCAATCTTCTTGATTTTCAGCTTGGAAGAACTGATGAGATTTTGTGGACAATACGGTTTTCTTTCCGAACCCAACTGTCTTTTGGATGACGTTTTCACGCAACAGCTTTTTTGTACAATTTCGGCCGCCAGGCGATCAATACGGTTGCCTGGGGTGTCATCAACTGCCGTTTCTTGTACTTTTCTTAGATTTGCCCATTTGGCTTGCAGAGCTGGTTCATTGAAATTCGTACAATCTGCACAGATTGTATGTGTTTTTCAATGTTTTAAAGATCACGTGATGAGCGTGATATTTTTCATGTCAACTTGTCTCGTCTGTTTTTCTCGCTTGTCTCACCTGTGTGTTGCTCGACATGGTCTACCGCCCTTCTCAGGTCCAATGGCACGGCCAGTGACGAGGTGGTGCTGTTGAAGATGGCACGCAAAACCCTCCGAACGCCCGCGTGGAGTCAACGTCATGGAATGGATGGAATGTTGAAACAGCTGAAACAGATGGACTTGGTTGCTAAGTAGGATATTTTGTATGTTTAAGGACAATGAATTCCAAGCCGCATCCTCATTATGTATGCACCTTAGACTGAGAATGCCGCACAAGGTGAAAGGACTTACAGCTGGACAAATTGAATCAAATGCCTTCTTCCCTGTTAGCCGCGTCTGATTACAGGTGATTACTCCCCCCCCCTAAGACTTGCGTTTGGTGAAGATGGCTGAGTCCTTGCAGTACATTGGTACCCTGACGGGCCACCGCAACTGGGTCACTGCCATTGCTTGCACTTTTGAGCAGAGCAACCTGGTGGTGTCTTCCTCCCGAGACAAGACCTTGATGATTTGGGAACTCACTCCTGATGGTGAGAACCCAGGCTATGCTCGTCGTTCTTTGCATGGCCACGGTGAGTGTGTGGCCAGTGCTGTGCTGTCTTCCGATGGCCAGTATGCTCTCTCAGGATCTTGGGACAAGACCATGCGTTTGTGGGACCTGAACACTGGCTCCACCATTCGAACTTTCAAAGGACACACTAAGGATGTGAACAGCGTTGCGTTCTCCGGTGACAACCGTCAGATTGTCTCTGGCAGCCGTGACAAGACCATCAAGCTCTGGAACACTTTGGCAGAGTGCAAGTACACCATCGTGGATGACATGCACACTGACTGGGTTAGCTCAGTTGGATTCTCTCCTTCTGCCAAGATGCCTTTGATTGTGTCTGCTGGCTGGGACAAGCTCGTTAAGGTGTGGAACCTGAACAACTGCAAGCTGCGCACCAACCTGGTTGGCCACACCGGTGTGGTATACACCACAGCTGTCTCCCCAGATGGTTCCCTGTGTGCATCCGGAGGTAAGGATGGTACTGTGATGCTTTGGGATGTGAACGAGGGCAAGCACTTGTACTCCCTCGATGCCGGAGGCACCATCAATGCATTGACTTTCAGCCCCAGGAACTACTGGTTGACGGCCGCCACGGACAACTCCATCCGCGTTTGGGATTTGGAGAACAAGCAGGTGCTGGAAGAGCTTAGCGCCATCAACCCATCCAAGAATGGCATCCCTTGGTGTGTGTCTTTGTGCTGGAACGCTGATGGCAGCACCTTCTTCGCAGGCTCTACTGATGGCAACATTTATGTCTACAAGGTGGGTGAGCAGTGAGAGTCTTAGGCGGGGACGGAGTAGTAAGACCCTGCTACCGACTGCCGGGCCATGTAGTCATGGTGCTGGAGGAAGGCGAAAGGGGGCAGGTGCAGAATTGCAGATCATTGACCGGCTACGGATGGACGTCTCAAAAAGATGGGCAGATGTTTAGTTGATTGCGCAGTCACAATAACGAGAAGCTAGTTTGTCCGCAAAGCAAGTCAGATGCCCTGGCTTGCATGCAAGAGACCTTACTTTGGATTCGGATGTTGAACAGTTTTTACTGTTGCTGTAACATTTGAGTTCGCCTGTAGTGTCCTGCATCTTCCTAGCTGCACTCCACTTTAACATTCTGGAGTTGCTGGGGCATCAAGAGGTCATTTGCGACTTCATGTGTTGAGTGCATTGCTCCTTGATATTCCTTGATTTCTTTTGCCAACTTGTATTGACATTACAATATGAATGATTCCGCAGCTGTGTGTCTGATGACAGGTGATTACTCCCCCCCCTAAGACTTGCGTTCGGTGAAGATGGCTGAGTCCTTGCAGTACATTGGTACCCTGACGGGCCACCGCAACTGGGTCACTGCCATTGCTTGCACTTTTGAGCAGAGCAACCTGGTGGTGTCTTCCTCCCGAGACAAGACCTTGATGATTTGGGAACTCACTCCTGATGGTGAGAACCCAGGCTATGCTCGTCGTTCTTTGCATGGCCACGGTGAGTGTGTGGCCAGTGCTGTGCTGTCTTCCGATGGCCAGTATGCTCTCTCAGGATCTTGGGACAAGACCATGCGTTTGTGGGACCTGAACACTGGCTCCACCATTCGAACTTTCAAAGGACACACTAAGGATGTGAACAGCGTTGCGTTCTCCGGTGACAACCGTCAGATTGTCTCTGGCAGCCGTGACAAGACCATCAAGCTCTGGAACACTTTGGCAGAGTGCAAGTACACCATCGTGGATGACATGCACACTGACTGGGTTAGCTCAGTTGGATTCTCTCCTTCTGCCAAGATGCCTTTGATTGTGTCTGCTGGCTGGGACAAGCTCGTTAAGGTGTGGAACCTGAACAACTGCAAGCTGCGCACCAACCTGGTTGGCCACACCGGCGTGGTATACACCACAACTGTCTCCCCAGATGGTTCCCTGTGTGCATCCGGAGGTAAGGATGGCACTATGATGCTTTGGGATGTGAACGAGGGCAAGCACTTGTACTCCCTCGATGCCGGAGGCACCATCAATGCATTGACTTTCAGCCCCAGGAACTACTGGTTAACAGCCGCCACGGACAACTCCATCCGCGTTTGGGATTTGGAGAACAAGCAGGTGCTGGAAGAGCTTAGCGCCATCAACCCATCCAAGAATGGCATCCCTTGGTGTGTGTCTTTGTGCTGGAACGCTGATGGTAACCTCTTCTTCGCAGGCTCTACTGATGGCAACATTTATGTCTACAGGGTGGGTGAGCAATGAGAGTCTTAGGTGGGAAACGGAGTAGTAAGACCCTGCTACCGACTGCCGGGCCATGTAGTCATGGTGCTGGAGGAAGGCGAAAGGGGGTGCAGAATTATGCCTCAGCTACGGAACAAAAGAGCCGATGTTTTTTGCTGTGGATTCAAGCTTTAAAAGCTTTACGTATCAACTGAAGCACGGACATGTGAAGAATGGTGCCCCGCAGGTCGGCTTGCTCTTAGACTGCCTGCGTTGCAGTGCTGGGCAGTATTTGAGTGATCCTTGCGTATGGCACATGGCAACTTGTCTGAGAAACAATTTAGGATCAAGTAGATGTGCCTGACATTGCCTGACTTTGATGACAGGTCAAGTTGCATGTTGCTTGCACCTAGGAAAGTTTAATGAAGCAAAGTTGTGCAAGTGTCTACTGCATGCGGTTCGATTCCAGCCGTGAAGTAGATTTTTGGATATTTATAGCACTCTTTTCCTAAGACAGCCATCACTTTGATTCTCATATCGACCAAAGCAAGTGGGCCAGAAATCCAGGTTAGGAAGTGCTTTCAGATCAGCAGACAGCCAAATGCCTCGCATTTGCTGAGGCTGGGAAAGTGTTGAGTCGAGCTTTCAATTTTACAGACTCTCTTAGACGTCTCTCTAGATCTCAGCAAGTTCTCTCGCAATGCTTCTGAGTTCGGTTCGCACGGTCAATGGGCATTTGTAATTTTCGCCCTTGCTTTCTCTCTCTCTCTCTCTCTTCCAACTATACATCATAGTCGAATACACTTTGATATGACTTGATGAATATGTGTAAAGGCACATAGTGATAATTGCCTACATCATAATATACAATATGATTGTATTATATAATATTAATATATATATGTATATATATATATCTATATATATATTGATATATTTGGACATACTAATACTATGGACCTACTTATCATACATCTTATTCAATTGTCAAAGGACAACTGGGACAACGTGTCACAAATCTTCGCCCTGCGAGGTCTTCGGCTGAAGGAATGCTGCAGCAGTCACTCGGCTGAGCTCTCACAGTTTTGACAGTTCAGAGCCGGGGATCAAAGGTAAGGAACTATCAAATTATCAAACAGATGTCCTGCGGATTGATTTGCTGGAAAAAGAAGAAATGATGGAAATATATGTTGGGATTTTAAGACAAGATTAAGCAAGTGGACTGCGGAATGACTAATTTGAAGTGATGTTTCGATTTGAATTCAGCTGCCAATTTCAGACCAGACCCACTCTTGTATTTGCATTGCAGTTTAGGAAGATGGCCAGTCAAACACTCTTTTTGTCCGCTTTGCATTCTTGGGTTGATTTTTTGTTGAAATCTTGTACCAAGTGCTGTTCGTTTGAGGATGGTACTGACCATCTTTGGCACTCAAAAGGAGATGTGGGAAACTGGGCTTGGCGGTGTTATCTTTGAAATTTTTTCCTGAAGCTGTGGGACGAAGCTCTGGTGTACAATTGGGCAAAGCTGTCCGAAGATTGCGCTGCATCGGAGGAGCGGTCGCAGCGGGTGCGTGTGGAGAGTGCCCCAATCGAGGAGCCCAAATGGTCATGTCGTCGGCCCGTGTCGTCGGCAAGTGTCGATGCGTTGTCTCGGCCAGGCCGACGAACGCGGATATTCTGTCGAGAAGACGCCGGGAGCCGAAGAAACTCCAGGGACAGGATAGAACGATAGAACGCCAACCTTGATTCATGAGCCCAGACAGTTCAAGATTCGACATGTTTTTTGCTTGTTTCTGCTTCTTCCTGCTGTAAACCCTTGCTTTCAACTTCCTTCTGCTCGGTAAAAAGCACAAGTTCCACGGTGGGTTTGGGGGTTACGGCGCTGCAAGGGCTGTGAAGGGTTGGGGTTGGATTGGCTATGCGAAGGTTCCCTTTTGCATGGATGAAGTGTTTGGAACTTTTTGTTCACTCCAATTTGGCTTGTCACGTTTTGGAATGTTTTCAAGGACAAACACTTGCTACACTAGGGGATGCTAGGAACACCATGTTAACTTGTAGGTTGCATATATGGTCCTGACAGCTTGTATCGGTTCAAGGACATTGCTTCCAAATCTCACAATTTGCCAAACCTCGTGCACCCTTGCATAAGTATGGCTCGCATCTTTGCTCTTGTCTTTGTCGCCTTCACTGGGGTCCAGGCCATTCGCTCGGAAGATGATCTTCATGAAGGCACCATGCAGCACTCAAGTGGCATTGAAAAGGATGTGGCAAAGATGGTGTGTGACTTGGGCTTCAAGTGGGAGTGGCCCGCCTATCCTCAGCTAGGACAGAAGGAACACCCCTGCTGTGAAGAAGCCAAAAAATGCGTAGAGCGCGAGGCGAATGCAGCATGCCCTACGGAGTGCAACTTGAAGGTCGCCGGAATTCTGGACAACAAAGTGTGGCTTCCCGATTCTTGTGTTTCACCTGCTTCTCAAACGCCTCCTGAAGGGTTCACGGAGGGCAAGCTGAACAACAAGCCAGCAGAGGGCAATGCACCTAGCCAAAAACAATCAAAAACACATTTACTTTGGCGATAATGTTGTTTTACAATGCCAAAACATGGTCTTCGAATGTTAAGTACAGGCTGTAAGGGGCAGGAAGGGCCGAGTTTAGCCAAGTTTTCACGGGGTATAGCCGGGAGCATTGGATAGAATTTATAATAGATATATTTTGGATTATTTTGGTTGGATTCTGGACCATCATTTCCTATTTTCGTCAGCGCAAATTTGGCAATTCAAGGCAGCCGTGAAGGCATTTGAAGGCAAGAAGCTCGTGGTGGAGAAGAAAGGGGACAAGCTCGTCTGTTGATTGCACAGCCTGAGATTCCTTTTGTGACTTAGATATCCACTCGTTTGAGCCACAGAGCTCTTTTGCGTAGCCTCTTCGACAAACGGAGGCTGTGTGAAGTCGAGCTTTGAAAAAAGCGATGATGAAAAAAGGTCATGATGTCAAAGAGGAATTGGGGAACTCAGAGTAAGAAGTCAATTTTGAAATCACCGGATCTCAGAACATCTCATAGATGGATTGGGAAAGTACGTGCAGATTGGACTGGCTCTAGCCAGATTGTCAAGTTGCATCAAATTGGTTACGAACAGGAATTTGAACCATGACCCATATCATGTTTGCCGAGACTTGCTTGTGTTTGCGCAAGCCAAGCCAAATTCACAACAAGGCATTCCAACGCATTTAAGAAGCAACAGTGAAGTATCCATCAACATTCCATCAACTTTGCATCAAGTTGAAAAGCTCCACTCACCAAGTCGGACATGTCATGAAATGAAACATAATGAAATGATGACTATACATATATGCATTACTAACTTCGACTCACCTTTGTCCTCAAGACCTAGATGGATTTGTGAGCAAGGTGCTCACCGGTGGGGCCTTGCTTCGTGATCTCTCTTGGACCTTCTCCTGCCCTAGCCACTGTGGTACCTCCACCCTGCTCCCCTTCACCTCGGGACTTGGATTTGGCCTCATCCTGGGTTTGCTGCTTGGACTTTGGATTTCCCTTCAAGCATCCAGGCTTCTATCTGGACTATCCCAGCCCCCTCCTGCCAAGGAGACCAGGGTTCCAACCTCCCCGAGGCCTCGTCATCGCCTCTCTGGTTACTTGGTGCATGAGTAACCGCCAGATCCAGGTGTCATCGCAGGACATCGCGGATCTTGTTGCAGCGCTACAAGGCCTGACTGTGGTGGTGACCAGGATTGCCAACACTTCCAATCAGCCCACCACAACAGTCCGTAGGTTTGAGGAGGATTGGGAGATTGTGGAGGAGGAGTACGCCCCAGGAGCTCCCAGCAGCCCCCTCGCAGAGGTATACCCAGTGACGGGTGGCACCAACTATACCCAGGTCCCGCAGTTCTGCTACGACCTGGCCAAGCACCGCCTGACTGGTGCTTCTATTGGTTCTGTGGCTCGCACTGATCGTGCTTTCTTTTGTGGAACCGAAGCAAAGGAGGCGCTTCGACTGGGAACCCCCTACTATCAGGAGGAGGGTATTGGATTGCAAGCTGCTCATTGCATCATACTCAGGTCCTCTGAGATCAAAGGCCCTTGTAGGGTCACTTCCAGGCGAGAGCTCAATCGCTTGCTTGGTTCTGGCCGTCCTGGCCCCAGTGCTGTGTGGGAGTGTTTCCCTTCCATTACTGAGCTGCAGATTTTCTGCGTTGGTGCTGGCATTCCCATCCCACCACTGGTGCGATGGAGAAGCAGAACTTGAGATGGGCAGTGGACGGGGATCCATCGCTCTTAGTGATGGAGATCCCCGCATCGATAGGTCCTGGCAGTGAGACAGCCTATGCCTTCGCGATCCCTTTGATGCAACGTCGAGGAGGCTTTTTGCTCGGCCTACCACTTGGGGCCTTAGATGAGAATAGGTTAGTGGATGAGATGACCTCAGAGGGCGAAGACCTTCTGGGACCTTCTAAGAGCTTCACTGCGGAGCTCTCGGTTGAGGAGGATGGTGGATCGACTGTCCTCATTGGAATTCAGTGCAGATTCATGGTCGTGGACTTCTCTGACTCGGCCTTGGAACACATAAAGGACTACATCCCCAGAGGAGGACGACCTAAAGGTGATTGTGCCGTTCAATGAGGAGTACCCCAATGCTCTTCCCTCTATGCTGGACGTCCCAGAGAAGATTTTGGAGTGGGCCAGAGGAGACAATGTAGGCAGAGCCCATTTTTACTCGGCTCGAGAGGAGCCGATGCTAGCCGCCTCTCCGAAGACCCCAGCCGCCAAGAAAGCCAATCCCAAAAGGGTTACCAATGCCACTATGATGGACCAGCTGTCCGCCCTGCAGGCCCAGGTCCAAGCCCTAGTTGTGGCCCAGTCAGCCGCGTTCCAGCCACCTGCCACTCCGACAGGAGAACTCCCAGATCCAGGACCTGGAAAGCCGCTTGGTGTTCCAAGGATGCCCGCCTTATCCAGTGCCATCGCGGTACCACCCTCTTTGATGACTCCAGTGGTAAAGAAGGCAGCTGCTTTGGTGGGTCCTCCTCCCAAGTCAATGGCAGCATCTCCCGGCCCTGGGAGAAACCGTGTGGTGATGCCGGAGGACGAGCCGAAGGAAGAGGGAGCCGCCACGTCTGGAGACCCTCTTCTACATGCTATATCGCAGCAAGGATCAGCACTGACAGCGCTGGTCGCCCACTTGGCCTCGTCAAGTTCCGACCCGATGAACGACCTGTCAGGAACAGCCTCATCCAGCCTCAGTACTTCTACCAGAGGCGTGCAGCGAAGAGAGAAGTTGCAGAACGAGCTTCAGGCAGGGACCAGCAACTTTTACATGTTGCTGCTCCAGCAATTGCATCGAAAGATGTACCCCAGCCGTGCCATCCCGAAGACCGAGGAGGAGTTCCAAAGTGCCAATCTGAGTTTCCTCCAGTACTTAGAGCGGTTCGGGGGATACCGCAACCAGAGGGAAACGGGGCTGACCCTATGGTTATTGGGGTACGTGCTCGACTCCCTCATCCAGGGCGACGTACCAAAAGCCCAAGAGCATCTAGCTCTAACCATAGCCTGTTTGGAACAGACAGGAATCGATGGCGACTGGACCATCGGCTACTTGTTAGCCCTAGTCGAAGAACCACCAATCCAATTGTTCCAGGAGAAGGTCCTGAACCTTCACACCCAGGGCCGACCATTTGCACCATTGGTGGCGCCATCCCATGCCGCGGTAGCCCTTGCCTACCTGAAGGAACTCGAGACATTGAGTTCCCGGAAGAAGGAAACCCAGAGCCCTTCCAGTCCAAAGACATCCCCAAACACCGAATCCCCAGCTTCACCAAAGAGGCGGCCGAGGTATCCCAGGAAACCGAAAGCCCCTCCAGCCAGTTCCCAGTGAAGACTGCATGTGCAGGTCCCGTGCCAATGGAACTCGACAATGGTTCGGGCCTTTCAGAATTCAGAGATTGTGCAGACCACCCTGGTTGCAGCGCTTCGAACAAGAAGATCTCCCATCGTGGTTTGGGTACAGGAGTGGATTTCGAGACTGAGATGACCCATTCAAAGTGGTGTGGCATGCTTACCTCAATGGTCCTTCGCTCACGTTCCCCTTTTGCCTTTTACCTGCAGAAAACTTTCCGCCTTTCACGAAGCACTACGACTTCGGCTACGACCTTGTTCCCGATCCCAGTTCCCTTTGTTGGACTTTTTGATCGGATGTCCCCCACACAAGCTGTTCGAGATCGGAGGACCCAGAACATCCAGAGAGTTGTCTACATCATTGTGTATGCCCTCAACTACTGGTACTTTGGTGGTCCGCCCCCAGACTTGTCTCTTTTGGGGAGGGTTCCCAATCCAACTCAATGCAGGATCTACAGGAGGATTGAGAACTTTGTCAGGTCGGATTCAGGGATGCCCAGCTTCAGAGTCGCTGCTGCTGGAAGAAGGTTCCCTCAATTAGTTGCAAGAGTCTGTGAGCTTACAGAGAGTATGACTCGGTTGGGACTTGGGGGTGACATCTACACCAAGTCTTTTGCCGGGGTTGAGCCAGACTTCGATCCAGAGGAGATTCCCGAGCTGCAGCCGTACCGAGACCTGCAAACCAGCCGCCTCA
>DF241915.1:0-67271 GCA_000507305.1 Breviolum minutum Mf 1.05b.01 | reverse complement strand
TTTCAAGATATACCTGGAAAGACTTGTAAACAAATCAATCCACATCATCAAAAACTGCTGATGTTCATGCCATGGGGTTTCCATTGATCCATCCGCATGAATCTGATATCATTATCATCATCATCATCATCATCATCATCATCACCAACACCCAAGCACCAAAAAACATCCACCTACACTGGTTCCGATGCACTTAAGTCCTAGGATTTCCCAGAAAGTTGGGACAATTAATTAATCACTGGAAATCGTTTCATGTCTGAAGTTTAACATTGACCCTGAAAAATGGTGGTTGGAAGACAATCCTTTCCTTTTGGGGCCAGGTCACTTTTCAGGGGAAAACTCGCTGTTAAACTTGGGGCGGGGGTGTGGGTGTAAAAAATCCACCCCCGAAAAATAATCCGCCGCTTGGGATGGTGCTAAAACTCTGTCAAGAATGGTAGATACATGTTTTCGAAACCCTGTCAAGAATGATAGATACACTACCAATCAACTGGTGAGTTTTTTTTTTTTTCGGATTTCTGGTTAGCCATCAAGAGTTACCACCACTAAAAAAGGATGACCTGAATGGATGACCATCATTTTCAGCCACATGAAGGATGAAGGGTTGATGAAACAAGAATGGAGTTCACCTCCCCCTCCCCCCCGTTTTTCGGAGGTGAATCTGTCATCAACCGATTTCGATTAAAAAGCAAAACTCATACCCACCGCCGTGACCAAGAAACCATAGCAGTACGAACGAAGATCTGTCCAACAATAGCTTCATGGCTGGCACCTGGTGGAAATTTTCCAAGGGTTACTGAGGAAAGGTACCCTTCCCTCCAATTCAGCGAATGGTAAATTGGATCAGCCAAAAATGGTAACTTGGTATTTTTTTTTAAACCAAATTGTTTTACTTGCCCGGTAGGTTTTTTTCACACTATATATCTAGATAATATAAATACGCACCTGAAAAATGGCTAGTTGGAAAACGATCCTTTCCTAGTTTTAGGGATAGTAATTGTTAATTGGTGGTCTGGGTTGGTACTTTGGGATTTGAATCGGGGCAATCCCTTTCATAAGGTAATCCTAGAAATCCCAAACCACCGGGCCCCAACCCACCAATTTATCAATCAGCTGATCACGTGCTACAGGCAAAAAATAAACAGCTGTGGAAAAACAAGGGGATTATGAACAAGCACACCATGGATCCGTTTCATAAAGCAGGCTTTAGTAACGCTGGCTATTGCCTGTTGGGGGATGGGATCCCATTGAGGTACAGGCGTAGGTTAACAAAAAGGCAATGGTTCGTGGGGTGGGGTTTTCCAGTGAACTTATATTGATTTCTCTAGGGACCACAATAGTTACCTTTTTCCACTCCCATACTTCAAACGATTCTGGGAATAGTGGGGTTCCCACTCTTGGCGGTCGGATGAGCTGGTGGAAAAGGAAAATGAATCATTGGGGATATGCGAACTGATGGATTAATTATAAAGTCAAAACCCAAGTCCCCAAACACAAATTTCGGTGTTTCAAACGCTAAACGTTGAACACTTTGGCTGGTTACCATCTCCTCAAACTTTATTAAAATCAATTCAAACGGGCGAATTGCGTGTATTTCAGGGACTCTCCTTAAACTTTGCCATCGCAACTACATGAGCGACAATAATCCCAAACATTCATGACATGGATCCAATTTTTCCCAAAAGAAACAAAACTGATCCCAATGATCGTAATAACATGAACCATAAATCTTCTCCGTCCCTTTGTTTCAGATTTTCGGGATCCTGAAAAAAATCATGGTTTATTCGAATAAACTTACAGAACTGGAAATTCATGGTTTCACTGATCTTTAACCGAAGTAAAAAAAAACTAACTCACCTAAACTTGGAAAACATCCCTTCAAACATAGAAACCAAGGAATATTTTTTCACCTTGGACGGCCCATTGGACCACCGTCATCACCTCCAAAAAATATCCAATCCCCAACGCAAAGTCAGCACGTCTCCACACCTAAAACGTCCGAGGCCTCCGTTTTTGTGGGGAAACGCTGTGACAGTTGCAAGTGGTGTTGGTAGTAGCAACTTACAAACCTCAACGATATGCTGTGATGATTTTAGAGTCGATGTTTTTTGAAAAGTCGTACAATCATCCCAATTAACTGATCAAACCTTTGATGAACACTTCGACAACACGAAGGTGGGGTGTTTGTCCTACGAAAGCGTTCTATTGAAACATAAATTAGCACACAGTTTCGCCGTTAGGCTTTATTTTGACCCCCGAAGAAACTAGAGAACGAAAACGCTAATGATTATCACTTTTTCTGAAGCCTGTAGTAATGTCGACGATGCTCCTTTACAGGAAATCTATTTGTAAAAACAAGCCGCTGGTTGTAATGTTTACAATAACAGCCCTATTGACTATTGCCAATAATCGTTTTTGTTCGTGTGTCTCTCGCTATCCAACCGTTCTCTAAAACCTTTGCTTGTTGTTCATTCATAAAATTTCAATGGTTTGAAAACGTCCATGTGACATCATCCAACCAAGGGAATCACGTGAGTTTGAATGGTTTAGGGTTTCTTTTGGCTCCTTAGGGAAAAGGGGGGGCTTGAAACAAAAAGAAATCAAGATATGAAAATCTGGAATTGGGATGGCACGGCCTTCAGTGAAACTAGGGGAATCACGTGAGTTTGAAAATGTTTTCGGACATGTTCCGCGAACACACATTTTCCTGGAACATTCTGAGAGGAATGGGTCGTTTGCAATCTGTCGTTTCAATAATTAAAGAGTTTAGTCTTTTTTTTGTGCGTGTTCTTGCTGAGTAATTCCACAGAAACAATTGCGCAAAAAAAGGCAACGGCCGACCACAATCAAAACACACGGTTGAGTCTGCTTATGTTTCTGAATGGATTCCACATGCAGCATGTATGAATACATCCGGAAACAACCAAGGGCTCATGTCACGGTGAAACTGTATGCACTCCATTCACCAACAGCTTTCTGTTACATCCTGGCACTCAGCCATGCAACTGTTATCTGTCCACGGTGAAACTACCAACTCTGTACCAAGTTTGCTTTTCCTAGTTGTCACAGCTTTTCCCGGCAGTGAAGGCCACCTGTTCAACTGGTTCTGCAAGCCGCTGGCCACCAAGTTCACAACAGCCTCTGCTAGGTGGCTTCCTAAATTGCCACAGCGCCTTCCATTGCTCTCTGTCATGGTTGCTGAAAGAGCGGGGCAGTTCCTGTGGCCTCTGCCCATTGGCATCCTCCTCCACATGGTTTTTACAGCAACATCTGCGAACACAAGCCAAAGTTGCCCCAAGTCAGCTGCTAACCTTTGCCAGTCAATGGCCTTAGCTTCTGCACTTTGCCCAAGTGTTGCTACACTGAACCCATTGGTGTAAGTTGCTACAACTCTGGGTACCCAGTCTGGTATGGTTAGCTGCATGTTGTTTCTGAAAAAGAAGAACGTTGTAAAAAACTCTCTTTTGGACGAACCTGGCCTTTCCTTCAGGGCAGGGTGGCCAGGGAGCTCCTACCCGTCAGCAATGCACCTCTGTTCTTGCATGGGTTGCTCACACCAAGCCTGTGCAGAACCTGTTGTAGCCACTTGACTTCCACGGTGGCATTGTGCTCCTGAGCTCTGACCTTCTTGCGTCCTTGCTGTGCATGGGCCAGTATGTGGCTTGGTTCCAGCATGATACACCTCAAGCCTTGCACCAAGCACGCCCAAGGTGCGTTGAGAGCCCGCTCGCTACGCACGGTCAGATCGAACTCTGCGGCCGTCTTGAAGCAGAACGCGAGCACAGCATCCGAGTCGACCTTCCTGGAATTTGCGGTATTCTTGCCGGGGGTTGAGGATTGTTTATGAGATGAACATTTTTTTCGCTTCGGATCAAGGAGGTTTTCTGAATAATGAAAGGGTCTAAATGTGGCAAGTCATGCCGAGTCTTGATGCAACAGAGTGGCTTCGGTGCGTCATAGAACCTTGTGCGCCGCAGCTGCCAGGAGGAAGGCGTAGGATAGAAGGACCGCCGACCTGAAGGCGTAATCATTTGCGAGGCATGTTCAGGAAGCCATACAAACACAGCTCTGAGGAGTTGCTCCTAAATGTCTTTCAGCTCGACCTTCTGATCATCCCAGCCTGTGGAGGTGACTTGGCACTTGCACCTGAATTCCACCCTCACTCCTCCAAAGCTTTTCCTTTGGTTTGACAGCATAGTGTCAATGGTTTCTTGAACTTTCACCTTGTGCTGAAGCACCCAGTGATTCTTTGCACCCCAGGGCGGTTTTGCCACAAGCATCCCCTGTGCTTTCAAGTTGTGCGCCCAGCGTCCAGGGTAAATCTGCACCTTGTTAGGCTTGAGGTTTCCATCTGCCCTGCACCTCATGGTCAGACTACCAAAGCCATTGCCCAGTGTCCAGGGTCAAGTCTACCAAAGGTGACTCGACTACCATAATCAAGTTCAAGGACTTCCTGTGCCAGCATGGTTCCTACAGGGCCTAACTCCTGAGCCCATGCATCAAGACTTGACCGCGGCCATGTGGACCAAACCCAGCTTGCTGGCAACTTCATCCCATACTTGCAGATGAACAAGTCAAAGAACATTCCACTCTCGAGTTTCGGGCAAGGTTTTCCAACAATTTTTTCAAGAAGCCTCCTGTCAGCCGCCAGAGCCGGCGCACGTTGAAGGCTGGAAAGTAGTTCGACACGAAGACTTGCGGACGCCCGTGGCTGCCACCCGCTGCACGCAGTGCAGTCTGCGACATTTGGAGCAGCACGGGTTCCAGCAAGCCACGTGTCTTGCGGCCCAACCTTGCCACCACTAGGACCTCAGTCCACTCCAAGCACCAAAAGATCCACATGGCAGCTACTGTGGGGAACATGCTGGCTGTGAGCACAGACTTCAACTTTTTGACTGGTTGGAGAATGTGCCAAGGCTTCTGTCCTCACCAACCTCTCTTGCTGTGGGTGAAGCCCCACTGTCTTGTCATGGTGTCACTGTGACGAAAGGTGACTTACCACTCTCAATGCTCCTGATTGTTGCTTGGTTGTCTTTAAGAAGCACAACCTCATACGAACCAGATCCAACAAGGCATACACTCTGATCTCCTTCCCGATCACTACCAACATAGTTGAAATCAGCCTGGGCTTCGGCTCGATTCCATAACTTTTCGTGAAAACAAACTTTCCTAACGCCAAGGGGCCAGGTCCAAGAACGGCAATAGCCCGAAACGCGCCACAGGAATGGCAGTGAGGCGCGGCGCATTTCAACAATATTTTTGGCACAGCCTGGCAACCTGCAGCATCTGCGCAAGCCTTTAATATTCCTTTTCAGCTTCGCAAAATAGTTTGCTCTGAGAATTGAGGCCGCAAGTTGGCCAGGCGAACACCTCCTTTCGCGGCATTGGATCTTCTAAGTTTACCCATCTCCTGCGTGGGGAAAAATGCCAACAAAGAACGTCATGGAAAAAGAAACGAGAACAAGATCAATTGACTAGCAATGGCAAGCAAACGCAACGCTCTGAACAAACCTATCTCTACACAGGCATGCTGACGAAAATCAGACAAGTTTCACTTTCTTTATATTGAAACTTTTGACGGCTCCTTCGTACTAATTTGCTGTAGATTTCAGCGCCCAAGCTTTTTTGGTGATACTAACGAATCTTTGGGCCACGCTTTCTGATTCTTACTGCTCGCTTTTTTCCGTCTTGTGAGTGCTGCTGGGTGTTTTTTCTTCCTGCTTATTTTCAAGTGGTTTCGGATTTTCGGGTGCCTTTTCTATTTTTGGGCTTGTCTTCAATCAGCGCTTTTCCAATCTTTTGGTTTGCTTTCTTTCCGGCTCGTTTCGTTCTAGCTTCTTTGTCACTTAAGATCTAGCAGCTTTGGAGGCTTTCTTCGGCAGAATGCGCTTTCGGGGTGGAACAAAGACATTTGGCAAAAATGCTCCCGCACCAATTTTTTTTCGGGGAATCTGCCAATTTTTTGGAATGGAAGTGGTTGAAGAAACCCAAGATGTGCATTCCGTTGGGGATTTGCGGAACTTTTTGTTTTGGCCGTTTCTACTTGAACCACGAAAAAAAACCCTCCTACTTTCCATATCTTTCCATTATACTGGTTGTTCAATAGGGATCATTATACTGGCTTATCATCATCCCTATAAAAACTGGGTAGTAAAATCCACTACGTACCCTAAGCAACCAGGGCTTTTTTCGTCTTGAACTTGGCAACAAAAAATCCGATTGGCCACTATCGACCGGATGGTCTGAAAAGAGACCGAAGATGTGAAACGCCATTACTTTTTTTTTGGGAGTACATTCCGACTAAAGTCATTTTTTACCAAGTATCATATATCATTATAGAAGCCAAAAAAATCCTAAAACTACTTAAAAAGAATGTACCTGGAAAACATAGTGTACCACTTTTTTTGGCAACTGTGGCTGGTTTTAGGGGTAAAGTTGATGGAAATTAATAGCAACTTGTTTTCCAGGTAGGATTCTTTTTTGCCATCACTGGTTGCTGCGAACCAACCCCTACTGCACCAACCACTCGATTTCCCCTTTGTGGCTTTCAATGTAGAAAACGAAAGGAACCGACACCTCGAAACATCAAAGTTTTCCCTGGAAGTCAACCACCATTCAAAGAAAGATAGTGATTCCTTTTGGAAGATGATAAACCCTTACTTGAAAAATGCTTAAACTCGTAGACTACCCTCCCGAAGTTAAACAGCTCGCCCCTGACAAGTTACCGAAACCCAATAGGAAAAGGAATGTCTTCCTTTCCCACCATTTTTTCAGGGGTAAATTCGCTGTTAAACTTCAGGTGGGTAACCTGTGGATATTTCCAAAAATAGGGGTACCCCCAAATCATCCATTTTAATAGAGTTTTCCATTATAAACCATCCATTTTGGGGTACCCCTATTTTTGGAAACACCCCTATCAAAAAATGGTTGGACTTCCAGTTTTTCTGTGCTTGTTGTGTTCTGAGCTCGTCGGACCACTTTTCGCATCTTGGACTCAAATTGACTGCCTGGAAACGGTGGGGAGTTTGGAGGCCATTTTTCTCAACAGAACGATGGAGGGGAGTCAACTACTTTAGCACCCTAAACAACCATTTTGTAATGGATGTTTGGTGAAACAATGTGAAACACCTATTTTTCATGTAGTGATTTGGAATCATCCACTTGAAACATCCATTTTAAAGTGGAGGTTTTGGGGTAGCAGGTAGTAACGAAGCAATGTGATGATTGTAACCTCGCAGAATGGCTCTGTTCATCTCCAAAAATCACCAAAAACCGTGTTCCTGTGGATCTTTTTTTCGCGTCGGAAGGCCTTTTTTAAATACTGAATAGTAAGGGGGCATAACCCGCCTGAAAATATTAAATTTCCCAATAGGGCTTAAGGGCATCGGAACCAGTGTAGGTGGTTGTTCTTTGGTGCTTGGGTGGTGATGATGATGATGATGATGATGATGATGATGATGACTATTATATTATCATCATCTAGTTGGTGGCTTCAACCCCTTTGAAAAATATTAGTCAAAATAGGAATCTTCCCCAAGTAGGGGGGAAAACAAAAATATTTGAAACCACCAACCTGTCATGACTATTATTATTATTATTATCATTGATGATTATTGATTGTAGACTGTAACCTGCCGGAAGTCCCGTGTTTTAGTAAATTAAACCTACCAACTCCTGACTAAATTGAAATCCTACTTTGGTTAAACTGAAGGGAGACCTTAACAAAAATGGCAAATTTCTTTCAAACCATAACTTGAAAAGTAGTGACCACATTTTTTAAAGCCATGTTGCTACAGGGGCGTTGAAATTGCACAACTTGCCTATATATGACATAACCAGGAAATGTATGACATGATAGGGGTAGAAAAAAAATCACTCCAGGATAAACAACAAGCAAGTTCCCCCCAAATTCCTAAAGTGTTCCATTTTTTCATCAATCATGGGTTTCCTCATCAATTTCTGCAGAGATTGGATGTGTGTTTTTTGGTGCTGAGGTGTCGCCTAAAAACATCCTAGCGTAAAACCCACTATAGCCATTCATGCGAAATGATTTCCCAACAAAAAAAATGACACCACACAAAAAAATCCGTCGGAATTTTAAAATGGAAACTTGGAAATGTTCACCAACTTTGAGGTATTTACCAAACTCCAAGGTGAAAACAAAAAATCCTCAAGTTCCAGGTGTGCTGATTTTGAAACCTTGGGGGGTTTCAAGTGACTCCCTTGTTCATCGCTCCCTATGATGGTTCTCGGGAGTTTGAAGCCCCCAAAAAAGAGTCGAAGCATCGCTCGCCTTTCAAACTGCTCTCCGCGATGAAGGCCTTGGTTTTTTTCAGCTTTCAACGCTGGCAGATTTGTAGAGATTTTTTGGGGGTAAAGTCTAATCCTTCCCCCACTAGTGGCAAATGAAGGTTAAAACGGACCCTTCATACAAATTAATTCGTTTAGGGCTACCCACTACCCGCTGTGAAGCAGGGTTTTGAAACATGCAAAATCCTGGTGGTGACTAGTGACTACCCTGGCGTGAATACCCAGCAAAATATACCAACCCTCCATGAATCCAACTCAAGCTACAGCAAGAAACCTCGTTGAAATATCCTGTTGTACTTGTAGTATGCATCCCAAGCGTGGTGGGTCCAAGGGAACCTTAGGCTTTGATAGGGGAAGCTTAGGGAATACTAGAAGATCAGGATTCCGCCCTGGGACACCAGCCCCTTTGAGATTCCCATAAATACTGGTTACGGGTTGGTAGGTTTCCATAAGTTCACCACATTTTCCCATGTAGAAACAGCCGGATGGTCATAATTCCCAGATCAGCACCTGTGCAGGGCGCACAAAAACCACAGCAATGTGGCCAAGCTGCTGTCGTACAGCAACTGCACTGAAAGGCACTTTTATGTGGACTCATTTGATTCCAAAATCCGGGCCCGGACTGAATTTCAATGAGAAACACGGGGAGTCCTCCACAACCTACCACCCATCACCGATTTGCTCGTATCCACGACCATCAGACGCGAGCAGTGCCGTGGCCGCCCAGTGGACGAATTGAGCTGGTCGCACAGGTTTGGGTTGAGTGCCAAAAGTTTGTCCACCACAACGTAGGGACCCACTGAGCTACAATAACGTGGCTCCACCAGTCTCGCAGGCTTGTAACGTGTACATCATCTTGCGGGTCCGTCGTTTTTTTTTTTGCTAAGATACTAGTCTTTTAGACAAGTACGACTTTTCAAGTTGGATCCATTTTCCACCAACAAAAACAATCCGTTAAACATGCGAAACATTGAGAAATTTGGTTCCTCCCCCTTCCAAAAAAGGTACAACCACCTTCTCAAAGACACTGCTTCAACAGGGTCCCAGCACCTTCTCCCCACCAACGGCTGGACTCGAGCTCCCCAACGATGGTACTTGGCAACTCTACACGGCCGGAGACTAAGGTGCCGACACCTTGGCGAGGCCGAACCGCCAGCTGGGAGGATGGATCATCCTACTAGACCCACTGGGGGTTGTAAGTGGTTGGGATCACCCCCTTCAAAAATGATCCAATTTGGCTGGTTGCCTATTTTTTTGGATGGGTTGGCAAAAATCTTCCAACTACTTGGAGGATCATCCCCAGTTACTAAGTAGATAGTAACCCCCATTTAGAAGCCATGGATTTTGGCCATTTGGAAGGGGTCCCACAACCCGATCCTTTAGGGGACGAAAACGATCACCATGGTTATTAACCACTTATACAAGTCCTGGGATGATCATCCAAGAAAATTGTGATGCGGCTTCCTATACTTGCTGTTTTGGTGGCTTCAAAATCTTAGATGTGCCCTAACAATTGATGGTATACCCTTCCTCCCCTACCCATCATGGTTGAACAAGTGGGTGAACTCTTCAATACTTGGATTTGGGATTTCGGCCATGATGCGAAAGGAAAAAAGGTTCTCAAACAATCACAAAAAATATTGACTCCCACATGGTGGTGGTGCAAAATGGTGATGAATCCCATGGTACAAAGTCGTAAAAAAAATCTTCCCCCCCCAAAAAACACCAAATCCAAGGAATACTTCTTGCGGAATACTTGCGCTTTGGAAATTGGGATCGCACCAGCTAGTAGTTGGTGTTTTTTGGTGGTTTCAACATACAGAGACGGTGGTTTGGAAAACTTTCGTGGCTTTTCCATAGTTGATCGTTTCCAACAAAAAAGATGCTCAAGTCAAAATCTTCCCAAAAGGAGTGACCTTGAGGATGAATAGTTTCCCCCCAACAATGCACTGCTGAAGTTTACGCCGAAACCCAGAAGGAAAGGATTGTCTTCCAACTTTTTTTTTCAGGGACTATGTTAAACTTGGGGGAAGTACTTAGGGTGTTTTCTTTTCGGATGCTCCTTTGAAGAGTGGATGTGATGTGAACTGGGATGCGATGTGCGATGTTTCCCCCCCCTTCTGAAAAAGTGGTTTGTCACCACCAGGATTGCGGATCGCCATAGTGATATTTTTCACTCAAGGTGGTCTGGAATTTCCAATCATAAGTGCCTGGATTCGCTTCGCAAAAGATGCTTGGTACGAAATCCTTAATGGATTCAAATCCAGATCAAACATCAAGTTTAACATCTCTAAAAAAGAGGTAAGAAATTACACACTCATTTGTTGAAGACCCTTTTATTGGTGATGTACCTTAACCACCCTCCGTAAGTTTAGGGACATTCATAGCAAAAACCCCTGGCGTACCAACTTCAACATATTGAAACACATCTTGAACAATGGCCTTCAAAAGTGATGGAACAACCTCTCAACTTCTCCAACGAAAAAACAATCCAGCTGTTTTGAGGGGTGTCAGTTGGTTGAAAGTGACCACGGTTGGCTTCTCCATATCTAGAAAGTGCTCAACCCCCAGCCAGTTGTATTTTTGGTAGGGAACATGGCCATCTTTTGTTCATTTGCTCATCACTAAGCACCAGCTAGATATGTTTTTGCTGCACCAAACCAATAGTTAGGACACAAAGGTTGTTTTTTTTTGGTCGCCAACAAAAGCCAAAAGTTTTCAACAAAGCAACAAAAACATATAAGGCACCAGACTCGGCTCTCCAAATGTCCGGTTCACACCACACGGGGTGCCTGGTTTTTCCACAGGCCATGTACCCGCCATCCATTGGTTATGAGCTGTACCTGTGGCATGATTTGGATGGACTGGTTTACTGCTTACTTGTATTTGCTTGGCCAGGATGCTTGGAAAATGTTCCAAAAATCTTCTCCCAAATGGTGGTGCAAAATGGTGATTTTCATCCCATGCGATCCCAATCCATAAAGAAATCACCAAAAGAACTTAAATTCAAGCTAAATTTTGCGGAAATTTTCTCTCCGTTTCAAAGATGTGATCGAAACCTGGGGGGGTAGTTCGCTCCGTTTTATCCCTCACTATTTTTTGGTATTCGGTATGCTTCAGATACCCCCTAAAAATCGCTGCGGATAGCTCGCTCCCTTCCGTTGGCATCAGGGAGCCTCACAACCTGCAACCCCTTTCCATCTATGGAATGCCTTACGCAAAGGCAAACAGCAGTTTTTGATGTTAAAAACATGGATCGTTGATGTATTGAAATAACAAGATCTAGTTGGTGGAACCACCTGTTTGAAACTTATATTCTATTTAAATTGGAAAGATCTTTCAAAATACCAAGAAGATACTAACTCGTTGGTGGTTTCAATCCCTTTGAAACATAATATGCTCGTCAAATTGGATCGAATTTCTCCAAATTTTGGGGTGAAAATACAAAAATATATGAAACCACCACCCAGCATACATTACTAACTACATGGTCATTGAATTCTTCCCCCAAAAAAGAATTCCCCTCCAAAAAAAATCCTCCCACTTTTCCAGGGTCCAAAAACCACCCCAAACGACGATCCCTTCTTAGCCTGGAAGAAGATCCACTTGTCCCACCAGACCCGCCTTGGGATGAGCGGCAAATTTTGGATGGCACCATTTTTCCATGCAACAAATCCTTGTGACATTTTTCATCAAATAACCCAAAAGTTGGTGGTTGAGTTCCCAACTCAACCCATCTGCAAAATATGATCGTCAAAATTGGATCGACATTTTCCAGATTTAGGGATGAACATAAAACATATTTGAAACCGCCAACTAGGTTTTTCATCAAAGAATGGTGGGTGATGTGGGAATCCATTGTGATTTCGAGGCAACTTACAAACAAATTCCCCAAAACCTGATTTTTTTTCGGGCATTTTAGGATGATTGGGTTAGGATATTTTACCACCCCAAACCCAATTTTTTTTAGACATGAAGTGGAGTATAATTCATAGCCTGATTCCAATAGGTATTGATCTTACTTGCCAGGCCTCCAACATGGAACAAAAAGTTGGAAAACTTTCAGTGCCTGGAATCATCTTAGAGGCTTGGGATTCCCATTCCCCCCGAAAAACAGGTGGAAAAGTGTGATTATATCGACCCCGGGCAAGCTCAATAAAATACTGGGTCCCTACTACTGTTGATGGTTCAGAAATCCGGCGAGAAAACCACCTGGGATGTAAAAAACCCGTGAAAATAATGGAATAAACTGCCAACCTCAACTGGTGCAGGATTTCTGAACCATCAACAGTATGAGTGGAACAAGAATATATACCCGTACACCCCCGAAAATGCTTGGCGAAACTCACCAAAAATCAATCACTACCAATTGAAAAAGGAAGGTCGAATCTGAACCATCAAAACCCCCATGACTTTGGCTTCCAGCTGAAAAACTCCAGGTTAAGTGGTTTGGGGCTCGGTGGTTTGGATTCCTAAAAGATCCCCTTCTGAAAGGGATTGCTACTTGGGTGTATCCCTAGAATCCCAAACAATTAACCAACCCAAACCGACAATTCACCATCAGTTGACACAAACTTCTGTGACCAAAAAAAACACGGCATAACTGAGATCACCCCAAAGATGTCATGAATCCTACCCTTCCTCCCTAAGAAAATCATGGTTTTATAAAGGGTGAAATCTTCGATACTTGGATTTGCGAGCCAACGGCCATGATGCGTGGCAAGGAACAAGTGAACCAAACATATTGAACTCCCAAATGGTGGTTGCTTAAAATGGGTGATGAATCCCTTGGTGCAAACAATCCAACAAAAAAATCACCCAGAAAAACACATCCAAACATAGTAGTCTGGTTGGTGGTTGAGTTCCCAACCCATCTCAAAAATATGAGTCAAAATGGGTTCATCTTCCCCAAGTTTCGGGGTGAAAATAAAAAATCTTTGAAACCACCACCTAGTAGTTACCTTATACTACCAACCATTTTAACACTGAACCGTGATTGTTGGAGAAACCAGTAACTTCCACTAAGAAACATCAAACGTTTTTCAAATTCACTTCCTACACTCCGGCAAGTGTCAACATAGCAAACCTCCAAAAAACTAGCATTTTGACAGTGCTTACCACGAGAAAAATCAGACATTTTCCAAGGTTCCTTTAGATTCAACAAAGGGGTCCCGTTCACCACCATCCCCCCGGATGTTAGTTCGTCCCAAGTGGCGTCATTTCGAACTTCTTCACTCCTCGGATCGGAAAACAGAACCCCATGGAGAAAATTTACCGTACCACAGCCCGGCCAGAGATTCAAAGAATCAAATCAAAACCATTCGCCCAGGTTTTCAAACCACCGATTCCCATACAAATATGAAAAACTTGGTCCTCCAGAATCTTTGAAGATCACCAACAAAAACATATATTTTTTCCAAAGTTGGACTCTGCATTTCGCAACTTTCATGGGAATTTAAGGGTCCCCACCAATGCCAGAAACGCCAGGAAACAAGGCCTTATTGAGGGATTACTAACCACCCTTGTCCCTTCATCAGGGCATGACATGTCTTTTTCTTTCTCTCAGGAATGCATGGTTCAGTGGAAAGTGGTTGGTAGTATTTGACAGGTAACTACCCTCCCTACAACTAACGTAGCCCCTAAAAATGATGGTTTCCAATAGGAATCTCCTTTTCCACGGGTCTATTTTCAGGTGCTATGTTAGTTGACAGGAAACTATACATAATTTGAGGGTTTACCCCGCTTTTCCCTCTCCCTGGCCTCTCTTTTTCGTACGTCGTGTTTTTTTTTTTCGCTGAGGGTTCCGGCCCCTCCCTTTCTGTCAATATACATGAAGATATACGTACATGTAACATATATAAGTATCAAACCATATTATAAAATATACACCTCCATATTGAAAGAAATAGATATAATTTATAGTACATCAAACAAAAAATATACAAAATGAAAGAATTACATACAACAAAAATCCATCTGTGATACTACCATCATGGTAGTACTGTTGATGGAAGAAATCCTGCACCGTCTGGGATGCATAAAACCTTGTGAATAATGGGATATTTACCATATCAACTGGTGCAGGATTTCAGCCATCAACAGTAGTATCACTCCCAACAATCACTCCCAACACTCCACATTCTCTTCATCAATTTGTTTGTCCCAGGCGCGACACGCCCAAGGCCTCAGCCATGCCTTCAGCGATAGCTGGACTCAAACGTTTCACGTCCTCTCAGCACCGGTGGTTTCGCCAGGGAAACGTGGGTTTGGATGTGGGAAGAAATGGCTGGTTGGTGGTTGAGTTCCCAACCCATCTGAAACATATTCGTCAAATTGGATCATTTCCCTAAGGTTAGGGGTGAAAATAAAAAATGTTTGAGTTGCCACCACCTAGAATCGCATTTCTTCAAATTTCGGCTGCAAATCTAAGATGTGCTGAGTGAAACCTGGGGGCAAATTTAGTTCCAAATCGCTCAATCCCTATGTTTGGTGAAGGGATCTTTTTCAAACAGCCCAATCCCTGCGTTTCATGGCTCCTTTCCATTGGCACCAGCTAGAAATTGGTTAGAACTTTTGTTTTGGTTTGTGTGGTGGATAGCTGGAGATTTGGAGATGCTAAATATGTTCTTGGATTTGCTTAACATGCTTGGAAAAAGGAAAATAAATCTCCCCAAATGCTGGTGCAAAATGATGATTTACCATGGCACAAAGGAAAACATCACCTTGAACAAACATGTTTTTTTTAATCCAACCACAAATTGTGCCTAATCATTCAAATTCTGGCTAGTGATTTCTACATACTCCTCTTTCACCCCCAAAAGCTTGAAGTTCAGCCACTGAACCTTCCAGGAAATAGCCGGCAGGGGACTAATAACAAACAAGCAAATGGTAAAAGATGTAAAAGTAAGGCCTTTTTTAAAAACCCATTCTTTCGACTTTACAAAAAGTCATCAAAATGCAGGACCATCCTCAAATTCATCCGAACCAATCAATCAATCAATCAATCAATCCATCAATCCATCAATCCATCAATCAAATCAACATCACCAGATGTTTTCCTTCGTTTTCTTTTCATGTTTGGCCACCCATTTTTCTCAAAGTTTTTGGTGCTCCTGTGGACTCAGCACGTTGTAGTTTAACTGATCCAATAGGACATCAACATGTGCTTCTTGCCTCCGGGGAATGCAGCGGTTTGCACGTTGGGATGCGGATCCCTACTTTACCTTTCTTTTCACCTAGCGGATCCCTTATCACCCAGGAATCCTAAAGCTAAAACCTACAACCTAAGCGAAAGCAAGTACAAAACTCCTAAAAAGTATGGTGGTTTCCCCTTTGGTAACGCTACCAGCCCTCTCTCCTTCGAATAGCTCACAAATCGGTAGATTCAGCGGTCGGAGTGCAGCTGAACGGAAGATTTTCTGGGTCATCAAACCGGCAAAAGAGATCGCACAATTCTTTTCTGCACTTTCAGGGGTAAATTTTCAAAATGTGAGGTCTAAAAAATAAGTTGCTAGTATCAAGTCGCGACGTGAGGCAATCATTCTCGATTGTATTGAGATAATTTCACCTTTCAACATTCATGATTAACGCCGCCACAGCATTGATGATTAACGACAACTAATTCCCTTAAACCAAGAAACGATGAGTTAATTCAATGTTTTATCACTTGAATCTATTCTTAAGTCATACCCATGAGATTCAAAAGTTTCAAACACTTTCATATTTCTTCTGACGAAAACAAACATCGTCCCAACAGTTCTGAAAATTTTCGCCAAGCAATGGACCTGAGCGAGAACAAAACCTGTTGGAGGATTCCACACGACCATTTTTTTTGTGGGGTTAAAAACTGTGGAAACCTCGAACTGCTGAGGTAAAACCCCAAAGAGTAAAACATCTGGGGTGAAAGATGAGACAACGAAAAAAAAAACGCTGACATGACATTAACCTTTATGACGGGATCCTTATAAAGGATCATTATAATCCCTGTATAACTTATAACTGGGTCGCATTTCATCCCCTCAATACCTTAGCAAAAACAGCCTGCTAAATTGGAGATAGAAGCATAAAAATGGGGGTTGGGAAAAGGCGAACTCCTTCAAGCATAAGATAATTTTTACGGGTATCCTTTTTAAAAATTTCAGGCCGAAATTTTTGGGAGTTTTATGAGGATCCCGACCCCTTCGCCAAGCAAACGCATGCCTGAGTGAAAAAAAACAGGGAAACTCTAACACAGAACCAGAGACCTTTCCCTGCAAGTCCCCACAATGTCGATTTGAATATTCAACATGGCGTTTATTTATATAACGAGTGGACATCCTGCAGGTTAGAAATAGGCTTCCCTTCATAAGAAAGAATAGACTATGGATACCCACTGCGAACCCCACAATATATAAACTTATTCTCAAAGTAAAAAATCACCAAAACAAATCCAAGATAACTGAAAAAATGGCATTCCTTTTCTACAGTCGGGTTTTGTAAATCAATGGACATTGGCCGCAAAGACACAACATCGTTGACCTTTGGCACCCCAAAAAAGGCTTGGGGTGAGAAGCAGGTTGGTATAGTGAAATGGATCATCCAACATGGAAAAATTGAGCTGGTTGGTTGTATGACGGCGATTCTTATTTCACTGTGTTTATTGAAATTCTTATATACCCTCCCTGACACTAACATAGCACCTAAAAATGGTGGTTTCGAATAGGAATCTATTTTCAGGGGCTATGTTAGTTTCAGGGAGGGTAGCTGGATAGGATTTCACCCCCAAACATAGCCGGCACCACCAAGGTTTCTCCTTGGTCAATTGAGGTGAACATGCCTTCTAACACCACCTGGTAATCCAGCCCATGCAACACCTAGTCTTCACTAACAACAATCCAGTTCATGGAACAAAAACTATAATATAACATAAAGCCTGAACATGTTCCAAAACACCACCTGGTTGAAAAACCCTATCGATTCGTACTTTGATAAAAAGTAGCTGTACAACTCTGTCGATTTGTTGCTTGCCGTTTGGCATCTTTGATAGTTGTAAGGGAGATTCACAGAAACAAGACTACCTGGAACCTCATGGCCATCCTAGCTGTAAATTGTTTCAATTGGATGATTCAGAATCTTTACATGGAAACGTGTTCGACATCCGCCCAAGTTCTTCACCTCCAACGCAGGGACACCCATTTGGGTGTCGGCTTTTGTTGGATGCTGGAGAAAGATTGGCAAGAAAAACATCTCTGATCCCAAAAATGGGGACATGTTTTTTTTTTTTGTTTTTTTTCAATTTTTCCGTTTATTTTTGGAAGATGAAGGAGCTTCTAACTCATTTCTCGCAGTCTGCTCGGCTACCGGACGAAGAAGCACCAACGCATCATCGCGGAAAACCCGGCCCGAAGCACGGCGTTTCGTCAACACCAACCTGCAGCACAAGTTGAAGAATCGGGGCAAATTTAACTATCCTAAGAATGCTTGGACCCTCCAATGGAAGGGTGAATGAACCTGTATTTCGCAGGGGTGTTTTGGGGTCCTCAAAATGACGCCACTGGATTGAGGGGGCAATCGGATACTTAGGGTACTATATTTCCCAAACCTGAAGTATATAAGGCGATTTTTGGGAGGATTCCCCGTACTAAACGATCTTTTTGTTTGATTCATTTGCCCAGAAAGATTGTTTTTTTTTCCAAGTTTCAGCCGCTCAGCCTACGCTAAGTGGGTTGGAACTCGCAATCTTTTTTGGGCTCGAAACACATCCATAGAATGGATCCTGACCCTAGAAACCAATAGCCAATACTTGAAAAGAAACAAATATTTGAAACCACCACCTAGTTTTGATTGTGTTTTTTGTGGGTGAACTTCGAGATCAAACCCTTAAATCAGGGTGCCCCAAACCCAAAAGTCGGTGGGTGAAATCTACAAGCACCAAAATCAAAGCCATCCATAGCATCCATGGGACGATTGTATATTTACCCCACTGATTTACCATAAACATCAACCATTTATGTTACGGTACATATACAATCGTCCCATAGGAATCCGTCATGGAAACAGTTGCAAGATGATCAAAGTTTTCAACAAAATGACAGGGCTTTATGTGGCTATTTTTTCATGATCAGTTTTTTCACCACGCGTTTGATGGCAAACTGCAAACAGTTGCAAGGTGGGCGGGATGGTAAGCAGAAATCCGGCGAGAAAACCCACCTGGGGATGCTGTTTGAAAACTGGAAAATTAATTTGTAGACATCCAAACTACCAAGCTCAACTGGTGAGTTTACCGGGATTTCTGAACCATCAACCGTATATTTTCCCATAGTTTTCTTAGGATTTTCACATTTTCCCAGTTTTCCCATTAGAAAATCCCATGATTTTCCCAGGTGGTCACCAAAGAACAGTAGCAAATCTTAGGACGTCTGATCAAAGAACTCCGAAAAAAAACCCACCGGATTCCAGGAATTTTCCAGGAAACCCCGCGCCTTTTGAGACTATGATAGTCGCGTTTTGAAGGGGGCCGAGATGTCACGTTCTATGAAATGTTTTGAACCTTTGATGGCTGCGGGATGGGAAGCCAAGAACTTTTGCAGATGATCTAAATTAAAGAAAATGAACAATTTCTAGATGAAATGCTACTCGCCATTCCATACTTAAGGCTAACATATGAAGTTGATAAAGTTCAACCTTCTCAAAACTCAAGTTGCTTTGCCCTGACTTGAGGATTCAAAACCCTGACATGACATGAACCATGAAATACTGATTGGTTTATGACGGGATCCTTATATTGGCTTATAATCACAATCCCCATACAATTGTGTAGTATAAGTCTTTCGTATAATCCACTATAAAAAGCAACCAACCAAGGGCCCATTGAACACCTGCTCAAATGAGGTTTTGCATGATTTGACCACGGAAAACTCCACAGCCCTTTTATTTTTCTCACCGGTAAAACGCCGCATTTTTTTTTCTCGAAGAAGAGTCGATCTCCAGCAGCAGTGGAGGATGCCGCAGTCCATGTGGTGAACTTTTTTTGGGGTTCGTCGTCTTCAAGGTGATATCAGTGATACTTTTGATACTTCAGAAATCTTGCTAATCAGTTGATATGTGGAAAATATCCCAAAAAATTCTCAAGGTTTTGTACGAATCCCAGGTGGTGATCACTCGCCGGATTTCTGAGCTATCAACCGTATCTCTATAAATGGTAGTTGAGCCAACCATCTCTAGAAACCCACCAGCTAGTACCTAGATGACTATCCTTGTTGGTGGTTTCAACCCGTTGGAAAAATATGATCGTCAAATTGGATCGAATTTTTGTAAGGTTCGGGGTGAAAATTAACAAATATTTCAAACCACCACCTAGTTATTTCATTGTTTAATCATAATTTCTTTTATAACTGGGTGATACTTCATAATCTTCATACCTCAAACCTAACCAGCTAGTATCTATAGATAACTACCTTTTTTTTTGCCAAGGATTCTTTTTTGGCTTTTTAAACAAAATCTACCAGCTCCAAAATTCTTCCTCCAAATCAGACTCGAATTTCGCGGTCGCGGCCATGGCATCCTCCATTGCTCTCTTTCCTCCCTTTCCGAGGATGTAGGCTCAACCGAAAAAAAAACACCGCCCCAGCCGCCGAAATATATGATGCAATCATAGCAACGAAGAAAACCCTCTCATTTTGCTGGTTATCTGGTTGGTTAATAGGGAGTCTTATTTCATTGCTGATTCTAAACCCTCACGAAAACGGGGGTAGTGAATATCCAGCTTTGAGGAGATGTAATAAGAATGGCCGGCAGCCCACAATGATTATCAGTGGCCATCGCTGGCCTCATAAAGCATAAAAAATCGACCTCAGATTTAGGATACGTTTTTTTTGATCATCCTGAAGGACAAAAAATCCAACCAAACAAAAACATGTCAAAAACTGCTGCAATAAAACACACCAAACTTTATACTTTCCACCCTCAAAAAATTCAGACATTCAAAATTCGGACTCTGCCGACCCCCCAACCAAAAGACCTTATCCTCTGTTTCTTCGCTTGGGGGGGGTAAAAAACCCGAGGTGCTTCTTGTTTTTTTTGGCTCCTCAAAAAATAAGACACTGTTCCAGGGGTATGTTGGAGTTTTCTTTGATGAAGAAGACATTACGAAAGCCTTCAGATGTGCTTATATCCCTTCATGCATCGTTCCAAATGATTCCCTTGGCATTTTTTGATACCCCCCCAACCTCCATTTCTCGTTGTTCACCAACGAAAAAAAACAACCCGTTGTTCGGCCATTTTTTTGGGGGCGGATTTTTTTTTTTGGCAAAGCCCCGGCTGTTTTGAGATTCAGCTTTTCTGTTGCTTGTCCTTCAACGAATCCATGTTTTGTGTGTAGGGAATCTACGAATTCCACGTAGAAGTGGTTCATGAAGTGAAGCTGAAAGATATTCCCCACTTCTGAAGCGTCAAATTTTTTGGATTGATTCCTACCCCAATGTGTTCGGAGGTAAAAATGAAAAAAACAGGTTTCAAACCACCTATAAGGACCATCTGCTAGCTACTCCAGGATGAAGAAAAACCTTTGGAGAAGCGAAATAAACTCTTCTCAGCAGGATTCGAATCTTGAAAAAAAAACAAGCAACGAAACGATGCTAGTATCAAGCTTCTGCCAATTTACACATTTGATCATTTCGAACAAAAATATGCTGACTTTAGGACAAAACGATCCAACAAAAACAAACATCTTCTCTGAAGGTTTCGGGGTGAATCTTTGGAATGGTGACTACACATCCGGGGATGATTTATGGTAGATTTGACATCCATACCTGGAAAACATAGTGTATATACCATTTTTTTAAGGCAACGGGCAGGCTGGTTTTAGGGGTAAAGTTGATGGAAATTAACAGCAACTTGTTTTCCAGGCACTCACATTTCCACAGATACTCATGTTTCTGATTCATCCCTTTTTTGGCGAATGTTGCGAAGATTAACAAACAAATCAAAGTCAACAAGTAGCTCTCTGCAATGATCAAATGTACTCAGATATTTGCGAGGATGCTCCTCCAACCATCCCACCAAATTGTAGAGTAAAATCTGGGACCCCACCTTACCCCAACCAAAAGTACGTCTCCCTGCACGCCCGTTTTTCTTGAACAAGCAGGGTGGGGCTTAAATTTCATGAACAGTCTCTAGGCACCTTCATGTTTTAAGGAGGGTTTCTTCAGCAGAAAAAAAACCCGGTTATTCTGGTGGTGAGATGGTAAGGAAGACATCCAAACATCTACTGCAAACATTTTTCGCCCCGCGAAATGAACTTCACGAAGAAGTGACCCTTTTGGCACTTTGCGTGAAGGTCTTGGGGGGGTCAGAACTGACCTGCAAGGAATTTGCGAGCCGATTTGATGATGAAACCTGGGGGAAATCGCGGGACCCTTCAGTGAAAGAAAAGAAACCCTGGCATTTTCAATGCCAAGTTTTTGGAAAAATATGCGGGTGCGACAAATAAACACCTTTCCGTTTAAAAGCAACTAAACTAAATTCTGCTGATGTGCAGCCCCGAAAACTAACATGGATACCCCAAAATGATGGGTTGGAACAACATGTATTTCCATTTCCTTTCATAAATATATATATATATATTTTGGGTATCTATGTTGGATTCCTGGGACGTAATCCAAAGAAGTTGGGATCCCTAGGTTGCTCATGAACGCTGATCACGATACGCACAGCCCAGCTATAAGGGCTTTGTTTTTTCCCACTACTGGGAAGGGGGAACAACCCAACATACTATACCCAGATGCTTCGTGGGATGATATAGGTGTTTCCAAAAATAGGGGTATCCCAAAATGGATGGTTTATAGTGGAAACCCTTATCAAAATGGATGATTTGGGGGTACCACTATTCTCAGAAACACCCATATGTATTTCTACCTAACATAACAATCCCACAAAAAATCACCCCAATGTAAACTAGTTGGTGGTTGAGTTCCCAACCCATCTGAAGAAATATTCGTCAAAATGGGAATCTTCCCCAAATAGAGGTGAAAATAAAGAACATTTGAAACCACCACCTAGTAAATATTCCAGTCCCATGGATCCTATGGGATACACAATAATTGTGGAATCCTCCCAAGAAGTTGAGAAAGAAACAACTACCCGGAGGAAAAGTTGATCAACTTTCCTACTCAGCCATGGATGGATCGTGAAAATTGAAAAGTTTAGGTAACTCCACTTTGCATTGGAAATATTAAGAGGTAACAGTTTAAAGTTTAAAGGTTAGCTTGTTTGGCTGAGTGAACGAGTTGCGGACGCTGATTTCAAATTACCAAGTGGTTGTTTCCATGCAGAAAGGATCCACATAAAGTCATCTCAACCCAAAAAACCTGCACAATAAAAGCAACTTCCACGACTTCCGGGCCGGGCGGTGCGTTTTTTTTTTGGTGCCTCTTTTTGCAAAAAAAACACCATCAAAACTAAGCAAACAACAACAACAACAACAACAACAACAACAACAACAACAACAACAACAACAACAACAACAACAACAACAACAACAACAACAACAACAACAACAACAACAACGGCGCCCAAAACCGCGGTGACAGTGACCTCAAATCTCAGTCACCTCCGGGTCAGCGTTGGATGCTTTTTGTCCTTGGAAACCATTTTTTCGTCACCGCATCAATGGTGAAAACAAGTACAGGTTTCCATGTGAAAAATGATCCAGTTTTATTTCGAGATTATTTCATAAGACAGTATGAATGAATCGAGAAACCTCAACAAAAAACAGGATTGTATGGCTGTCAGGTATTTTTTTTCGTGGCTGAACTAGGATAGCTGGAAATTTACGATTAAGAAAGAATCGAATCTTCAGTCACCAGCTAAAATCACGGGAATCTCAGGGTACCTTCGGAATACCATGCCCTAAGGCCTTATTACACGGTGATTTTCACCATTATTGTCCCTCAATCATCCGCCTATAAGGTCAGTTCCAATTAAAAAAAAATGGGAAAACAATGTGAAAGTTCCTAGGATGTTGAAAACATAGATATTAATTGTGTTTCCACGGGATTGGCAACGCCAACTCAATTTTCCGGGCTTGTTTTTATGATGTCATTGGGATTTTAAGGGTCCCACCCCAATGCCATCCCCTCCAACCAGAAAATAGCCGGCCGAATTTGGGCATCATTGTTCTTTAATCATCTCCTCAAAACAGGCTGGAGAGTGGCAGGTAAAGCCACTTAAACTCCCATGATACTTTATGGATGGTGAGAAGAAGATGCGAGAAGAACCAGCTTCGAAATTTCTTGAAGCAGCTTCATATTGGCAAACCTTTCTTGATTTGAAAAAAGACATGTGTCCAAAATGGATACTACTTGATGCTTCAAAAATTTTTAGAGTTGGAATGGTCCTGTTTTGAGAAGCATCAGAAATCCAAGGAAAATTCCAGGAACCCACATTCCCATACTACTCCCATACCACTACCATAAAACATCCCTAAGTATCAATTCACTTCGATACCATACCAGTTCCCACGATGATTGCCATCTTTTTGTCAACCAAACAGGCTGCTGACCCAAAATTTGCATAGCGAGTTTCCAAAGAAAAGATCAGAACTTGCAACTAACTTCAAGCCAACAAAAAAGGTTTACAGAGTTCAAGATTCCATTTACCAAGATGTGCTTATATAAAATTTTTGGGGGCATCGCTCCGTTCATCGCTCGCTCCCTATGATGCGCAACGTTCCAAGTGGCGCAACGTTTCCCGAAGCTCCAAATTCAGCTGCTCCGAAAAGGGCGCCGAACCAGCAGCTCGCTGTAGCGCCTTTGTCAAGCACCAGCGATTTGAACAAATTTGGTGCCTTTGGGGATTGGGACATTCTTGAGGGGGAACCAATAGGGATACAAATATGTATATATAAATAAATGCATGGAAATATAGATACATGTAAATATGTATAAATGAATGTCTGCATATTAAAAACAGATTTTATAATCTGTACTATGTAAATATCAAAAAATGACATGTATATAAATACAAATAAACATATATGAATATATGTCTATATCTGATCAGGAATATGCATCATATATGTACACTTACTCAACACCCAAACCGTGGAACCTTCCAAAAACTCACNTCCTTTTTTGAAAGGGAAAGCAATCATCATCTAGTTGGTGGTTGGTTCACCAACCCCTTTGAAAAAATATGATCGTCAAAATGGGAAATCTTCCCCCAAAGAGGGGTGAAAATCAAATTTTTGAAACCACTCTTTGGATATCGCGCATAGCCAGTATTCGGGCTAAATTTTTGAAACCACCACCTAGTCATCTTCCCCATCCACCTCCCATTATTCGTTTTGTTTTCGTTTCTCCACCTTGGCGACTTGTCGTGCCAAGTCTTCCAACTTCTCGGGTTTTTGCGTCGAAACCGACAAATGACGACACCACAAGGCCAAGGGGGAGCCTTAGGCTGGCCAGGCTTGACGTTTACGGATCGTCCCAGGAAGGATGTAAGGAGTTAGTAACTAACCCCTATGTGCAAACTATTGCAAAGGCCGGCCATTTGGAAGGGGAACAACTTGCGATCACCACGGTTATTAACCACTGGAACAAGTCCTGGGGATGATCCTCCAAGTACAGGAGGGGTGTCCAAGTGGGGTGGGGGGTTAGCCAAGGTGATTTGGGAGATTTTTACCGCTGAGATGGGAATTTTCTTAGAATTTTATGGCTATGAATCTCATTGCCAAACAATAGAAATCTACTAAGCAGTACCTAGGGAACTCTTAAGGGAGGGGGCGTTTAAGGTTAGGATCCCTAAAATTTCTCACATGGTCTTGTACGACTTTGTAAGGTTCCCTCACAAAATGTAGGGTTTTTTAGTTCCCTTCTCCCCTTGGAAACCAACCCCCTCACTCAGGAAACCTATAAATTTTTGGGTCAAGCTTGGTTACAGGTGAAAAGAGGGATCCCTTATTTTCTAATATACTTACGAATCAGGCAACGACTAGCTGTGGGTTTGGCTTGGTGGCTTGGGTGTTTCTTATAACATTATATTTTGCTTATAACCCTATAGTGCTATGCTGAATGAAGTAATCCAGATAATCACTATCTAGTTGCTGGTTGAACCACCCATGAATCAAAAACATGAATCAAATCGGATCATGTCCAAAAGCAGGGGCAACAATTTCAACGATCTTTGAAACCACCAGCTATAGACTTAAATATATTTGGATGGTATGTCATCCCCCAAAACATAGACATATATAATCCAAACACACATTTTGTCTTTCACACCTATCATTTCAAAACCTCCATTTGATCCCTGAGGTAAAGATGATTCAAAATCTTAAAGCTCCAATCCTACTACAAGATTCTATACGAGACTATGACACCACTGCTCCGAAAAGAGGGGTTATGAGGTATGACAACCTGAGCAGCGATCACATCACCCCCTTTTCTTGCCAAAAAAACAGATCCAAGGATCCTCTCATTCCCATGTTGCCAGGATAACCAGTCATAAGTAGGTTATAACTCCGATTTTCATAGGTTACCCGGTTACCTCACTTAACCCATTTATAAGGGGTCCATTTTTTAAACCATCGGCCCTGGCAGCTCCACCTTTGCACCACCAAGTGACACAGCAGCACCCAACTCTGCACCGCCGTGGTGACCTCCGAGGCCTCCAAGGTCCAGCCAGTCGTCCCACCGTCGGTCTCGGTGGTGGCGATCGTCCCGTCGTGGGGATCGAAGCTTTGGACCTGCGGGACGTTTCGGGTTCTTCGTTTGTAAGGAAAAAAAACCTTAGGGAAACAACAAACAAAACGGGAGGTTGGTTGGTTTTTGGGATGTTAATAAATGTATATAAAAGTGAATATAAAGACATAGGTATAGATACCTCGACCTTCCAAAGGCTGTCGAACGGTTTCTAAATGGTGTTGTTTTTTTCAGATGGAAAAACTTGTTCGTTTCGTTGAAGGAAAGATGTCTTGGAAAAGCCGACATGAAACAAAAATCCCCAAAATGTTGAACACATCAGATGTTTTTTGCAGGGTTTTTGTTTTGGGGATTGGCAACTCAGTTTGAAAAATGGGAAAACACTGTGATTTAAGCGGGATTATATATTAAGGGACAATGATTCAATGATGGTGAAAATAGTAGCTTTTTGGGTAAAATTGGGATTCCAAAAACCATAAATTCAAGGATTCACAATCAACAATTCCAGGGGATTAGTATCTTAATAGTCTTTGACTTACAAGCTTTGATTTGCCTGTGAACCAATCAACTTCAACAAATGCTAAAGCTGGATGATTGGAATTCTCCAGCTCGTTTTTGTAAAACCCCCTTTTTCAACAGGCTGGAATCCAACCCGTGAACCATCCATTTGGGTGGCTTCAACCTTAACGAACAATTCATCAACACAAGAATCATGGGATGACACCATTGATCCCGTTTTGTTGGTCGCGAAACAAATCCCGTTGGTGCCCCCTTTGAAAAATATGATCGTCAAAATGGGAAATCTTCCCCAAATAGGGGTGAAAATAAAGAATATTTGAAACCACCACCCTAGAATTGCTCTATTACAAGGCGTGTCAAGACATGATTTTTTAAGAACCTTCTCCTTAAAAGCAACGAATCCCATTGTAGGCCTCTTGATCTTGCAAACGCAACCTGAATCCAGAGAGGTTTGGAGAGAGCTTCACTTTCCCCAAATTAGTACCCCCCAAGGGCCCCCCAAGTGTAAAAAATATTCAGAAACATGGCGATGTCAGTCATTTCGAAGTTATGTAGCCATCTTTCAACATGTGCCTATGTGTATATAGACGTCAGGCAAAATAGTTGATGCATGTTTCTCCCTGCAAGTTTAACATGTGGTCCCTGAAAATTTACCATCCCAAAAGGATAATCCTTCTAGAACTGAGTATTGTAATCCCAAACAACAAACAAGCAGGGTTGGACACTGCTCACCTCTGTTGATGGAACAAATCCTGCTCACCAGTGGAGGTTGGTAGTTTATCCCACTATTTCCAGGGTTTGATACATCTCAGATGGTGATCGCCGGAATTCTTCAATCAGCCGTAGGTGTATCATAGTCTATCCCTGTCCAGCATAGTGGCTTAAGATGCTTGCTTGCTTCTTATTTGTGTATCCTCTTAGAAGGAATCATTTGCCCTTGGAAGATGGTATGTAAACTACTTGGTGGGAGGGTCGTGTACCATATTTCTCCCAAGCTTGGGATTTTTCGATACATCCCCAGCTCCAAATTGCTCCAAATCTCCGCTTGGCATCAGCTATCATAATGGGCCCCCCGCAACTGTTTGCAAGTCGATGTATCTCTAGTTATACTCCCTGAAACTAACAGCAAGTTTGCCCCTAAAAATTGATGGGACTGGAAAATGATTCATTTCCTTTTGGGGCCCGGCCTATTTTTCAGGGGCGAATTGTTAGTTACATCTACGCTTAGGCTTTAGGATTCCCAACTTGGTGGGCCAAGGGTTTGACCATTTCGTCTCACCAGGAAAAACCCGAAATAAATCCTACCTACCCTATGGATACCTATGGGTAGATACCCTACAAGATACACTAGTTGGTGGGTTGAGTTCCCAACCCATTTGAAAAATATGCTCGTCAAATTGGATCCAATTTCCCCTGGGATCGGGTTGAACATAAAAAATATCCATCTTCACTGGTGCCGGAGCCGAGGAACATGGGTAGTGCATCCGCATCAGACAAGGTGTCAAAGTTTTGGGCGAAGCGGTGCAGTGCAGTGGTACAAAGCCAAGTGGAGTGGTGACCACCTGAAAAATCATGGGAAAATCGTTAGAAAACAATGGGAAACAATACTGAATTGATGGTTGAGAAATTTGGCGAGAAAACCAGTTGAGGTTGGTAGGTTATCCCACCATTTTCCAATGGGAAAAATACCACGATGTTGGTATAGTATATCATCCCTGCAAACTAACAGCCAGTTTGCCCCTTAGGCCCATACAGGCCCAAAAAGGAAAGGATCGTATTCCAAGAATCCATTTTCAGGTGCGAATTGTTAGTTTCACGGAGGGTATAGAAGTATATTGAGGATATGGCTGGCCTCATTCATGGTCTGGGCGGCGAATTTTCTTGGGGGTGTGTCACGGGCGGGCGGGCCCCTTAGATTCTGATGATGCCACAAGAAAGGGCTGTTTTCCTTAACGGGTGGCGGGGCCTAGGTTGGTAAGATGTTTATACCAAATAATCTTTGAAGCTACTGTACTTGTCTTTTTCAAAGTAGATTTTCAGTAGAAGAAGGATATGTTTCAGTACAAGCATCAGCCGATCGAATTCTTTGTTTTTGTCTTGGTGGAAGTGATCAATGATTGTCGGATGATTGGGTTGGGGTGATGGAACCCCCCAAATCCATTCCTATAAATGCAGCCGCCCTGGAAGTCAAGCCGACCATTAAGAAAATAGTCCACTGGAATTGTCAATTAAACATCCCTACTAAAACAATGGTCCTTTCCAAAAGACTATGACTATTTAACGGTCGACTTGGACCCCCAGGGGTGGAATATAATTTGTAGCCCCATTCCGTAGGCAGTTATCTTCCCTGTTGAGTTCACCATTGGGGCCCGGTGGTTTGGATTCCTGGGATCCCCTCATGAAAGGGATTGTTACTTCGGGGCACCCCTCCACTAAAATTTCCATTAGTTGATTCAATTCCAATCCAAAAAACAGATTAAAGTCCTATCATGCAGCATTTGCAAGTTGTATACTAACTTGCACGAACGAAACATGCTGGCAGGTGAGCAAAGGACAACAAAGAGAACTCGCCCTGCTATTTCAGAATATCTCAGAAGATCCTCCAAAATACCCACCCAACAAAAAAAATAACCGCCCTCTTGAAGGGATCACTAAGCCGTACCATATCCCTTATAAGTTCTGGTACTTATTATACTCCCTTGAATCTCATGGGCATTTTTCCAATGGGATCATCTTCCCGAAGTATCTTTGATATAGCAACGATAGTTTCCCCAACCTGTATTTCTAACAAGGAAACTTTACCTGATTAAGCTTTCATTTTTGTAGGTTTTTCCGTTGTCCATGACGTCGTTTCATGATATCTGGTGGAGAGATGTCCTTCTTATATTTCTAGATTTTCAACAACTCTTTTTGGCTGCAACAAAATGCTTCCAAAACCCTTCCCTTTCAACAGCAAACTCTACAACATGCTAATCTTTTCCAAGCGATTTAAACACATCCCAAAAAACCTCGAAATTCAATCAACCAAATGAAAAACCATCAGGATTCGTTGGGGGAAATGATTGGGGACGGTTTTTGTCTGTGAATCGTATGATGAAAAAATCGACGAAACTACCACGAAACGCCCAGGTACGTTGGAGCACTCGAGTCAAAAGGTGGGGTATTTCACGCCAGCTTCTCCTTTCAGCTTCAACTAGTTGGTGGTTGAGTTACTGAACCCATTTGCCAAAAAAATGCGCCAAGGCAGATATTGGATCGAATTTCTCCAAGTATCAACTAGTGGTTTAATTGGTGGGAAAAATCCAGACATATTCTCCTAGATGGTGGTTTAATGGTGATTTACCATGGTACAATCTGTTAAAAATCAGCCACGAAACAAACAAATCCAAGAAAATCGTATGTTGAAAAAACAACAGTATTGAATTCATCCCCGGTATAATTTGGGGCTGCGATTTTCCCCTCAAATCAAGAAACTCAACCGGATGCCTCTTCACCTCGGAAAATCAGGGTGACATGTTGACCTTCGGGGACAATTTCACCCCAAACCTTCCAAAACTCCTTCCTGGAAAACAAGTTGCTGTTAATTTCCATCAACTTTACCCCTAAAACCAGCCACAGTTGCCTAAAACAATGGTACACTATGTTTTCCAGGTTTACACAACTTTTAATCCACGATTTTCCCAGCATCCGGAAGCGGAGGAAACATAACTTTCATCCCAAAAAAGTCCCGCATCTTTTGAGGTTGTGAGCTTTTTCTCCGCAAAATTTCAAATCATGGAATCCCCATGAAGAACTTAGGATTGACCTTTGCAACCAACGTAACCACTCTTCAGCAAAAAAACTATAACCCTGTGTGCAACTGAGAAAAACATGAACATCATGCCAAGTGTCAAAAGAAGTCGCACTTCAAACTCTTCCTCAGCCGGTGATTTTTCATGCTTGGAAAGGTGAATCAACCTAAGAAATCTCCAACATACCCGTGGAACACACCACACCCTCAACCACCTGTTTATGAAGGCAATCCTTTGATATCTATATTTTGGGGTACCTGGCGTATATGGGTATGTTCCTGGAGCCTATTGGAATTTCCTCATTCCGTGGTGGTTGGAACAAAGTGAGCCCCGAAATATTTCCCTCAAATGGTGATGGATAATGCTTCAGTGGTGATACAATTGCATCAAATTCTGCAGTCGAAATCATCCAAACACATGGTGACGGCGCTACTACAGCGCCCTGTGATTTTCGAAGCAATTCGAATTTCATTCGGTTTTGCATAAGTTAGTTTTATAGTTCGTGCTTTCAACCCATTTGAAAAATATGCTCGTCAAATTGGATCGAATTTCCCCAATTTTCAGGGGTGAAAATAAAACATATTTGAAACCGCCAACTAGTTTTTCATCAAATAATGGTTGGTGATGTGGGAATCCATTGTGATTTCTAGGCAAATTACAAACAAATGGACCGAAACCTGAATTTCAAACCACCACCTAGATTCCTAGATGTAGGTATAGATATACCAGTCACATTGTCATCCCTGTTGGAGGTGGAGGTTGAAACCTCAGCCCCCTTCAACCATGGCAGCCTAATCCCCTCCCAACCCATCGCACGCCGAGATGCCGCCGGATCCTCCAAGTCGAAACGTGAGAACTTGGAGCTGCAGAAACTGCCGAAGCAACCTGTCTCGCTCTGCTGCTGCAACGCGAAAAAATTGGAGGCATGATTTTTTTCCGGGTTGGTGGGGTTGAACCACCCAACCCATCTGAAAAAAAATATGAATTAGTCGAAAATGGGAATCTTTCGCGACATTGAGGGCTTGGGCAACATTTCTGGTGAGGCGAAAAATTCCCCTGAAGATTGTTTTGGGTATTTAAACACATTTTTTGAAATTTAACGCGACTTTGGTACACGGCAAAAAGTAATTTGGTTGTTTGCGACTTGGCGACTTGTTTTTGGTGGCGGTAAGATGAGGCAACATCATTTGGTTGCTAAATTGCCACTTGTGTCTTTTGTGGTGGCGAAACATTTTTTGGCAATTGATCTTTTCTTAGTGGATGGTGGCCGAAGATTTTTTTGGGAGGCAAAACATGGGCAATTATATAAGAGGCTAAAGTTTTTGATTTTTGGCTAACTTTTTTTTGGGGTCAACCGTTGCAACTTCCGTATTTTTTCGTTGATGGCGACTTTTTGTGTTTTCGTCGAAGTTTTTGGGTAAAAAAAGGGGGCAAATGGATGATTGATAGTGATAGGTCTTGGGGTTTGGGAGAGAGATGTCTTCCTCGTCCTATCAATTTACTCATCTAGGTTGCTTGGATTTGCTTGCGTTTAATGGTGATTTTCATCCCATGATGTAACTTTTTTCAATTTGAAAAGATCTAAAGCTGGCGATTTAGGGGTATGGTCAGCACTTTGGGTCCAAATTTGGAAAATTGAATTAGAATCATGTTCCAAACCTTCACCTTTAGGTTCCATGTTAGTTTTTTTCAAAATTTTAACATATTTTAACCATTGCCTGAACTTCCCTGTTTAACCGTGGATTCTTCCCTTTTGCAAGGTGCAAGAATTCCATGGTCCAAAATGGGGTAGGGAAAAATGGAAAATAACGACAACTTGATTGTTGTTAAAAAAAACATGCAAACGATTGCCAAGAAGTTTGGGTAAGCAAAACATCACTGATAGTGACCCACCAAAGAGTAAAATGGCTGTAAAATGGCTGTACTTCCAACCAAATTGCTCATTATGTTCACCAAAAAACACCACCCCAGCGTTTCGTCTCTTGGGCCATGAACAATTTGAGGTCACATATCTCAATCTGAAAAAACTCCAGCCTGATCTCCTCGTGTTCAAGACCAGACCTACGGAAAGCACTTTTGGTGGTTTGGAGGTTTTTTTTGGAACAAAAGTGGTTGAACCACCCTTCAAACAAATAAATATGATATATCCCTGGAAATCCCTAAAACACAATTTCTTTAGCCCGGTTGGTTTCCGAGTTTCACCGTTATTTTAGGTTCCGGGTTTATCAATCATCTTCCAAAAGGAGTTTCCACCATTCATTGACTTCCAGGGTAGTCCAAATGACCATCAGAGACCCTCAAATTGGGTGGTGATTGGTTTCCCCATGCAGGAATCAAATCAAATGCTCATCAAATCTGACCCCGTGTAGGGTAGGAAACTCCAAACATCTTTCAAACCACTACTCAAATACCGGAATGAATTGTAAGCCTTGGTTAAATCATCACCGCGCTCTAGTTGGTGGTTTCAACCCCTTTGAAAATTACCAGTCAAGTTGGACATCTTCCCCAAGTAGGGGTGAACATTAAAAAATATTTGAAATCACCACCCAGCTATACTTTTGATACCTAGAAAACGCATCATATATTTATTATGCAACTAAGATGTGCTGATCGAAACCTGCATGTAGCTCCAAATCGCTCCCTTCCGTTCGCACCATCCACTAATCTTAATGGGAAATCATCTTCCAAACCTCCATGACATTGGGTTCCATGTTAAACTTCAAGGAATGTATCAAAAAAGGCTATTTATATAAAAATTAAACCAAATTATGTATATAATGCTGGCCCACCCACCCCCCAAAAAAATTCGATGTTTCACACAAAAATAGTGTGGTATTACATGTATTACAGTGTTTCACACATTATATGTATATATATATATATACATACCCTCCAGGGAACTAACATATCCCCCAAAAATGGCATTTTGAAGATGATTTTCCTTTTCCCAAGGTGGGATATGTTAATTCCCTGGAGGGTATATACAAACACACATGTCTATAATATGACATCCTTTTCCTAACACAGAGTTGCTCCCCCAACCGTTTCGTGGTTTCACCGAGGCACGTTCTCTCAGACTTCGACTCTGTGGTCCCGTGAATAACCAGGCGATGCTGGAGAGGTCCTGGTCTCGGTAACGTTTTTTAATCTCAAAAACGGGGTGCTTTGAGGAAATTGGGATGTAAAAACTACCCAAATTTAGATGAAATTGGGATGAAATTGATGAACTTGGGATGAAATGGTGTTTTTAAACTACTACTTGATTTTTTTAGGTAACTTGAATCAAGTGGTAGTTTCCCATTTTTTAGTTAATCCTTTAAATTACCCAGGGTCAATGGTTGTTTCTGGTTCCCTTAATAGGTGGTAGGTGATATATATATATATATAATCACCCAATTGGCAGTATATACCACTTATATACCACTTATATATTGCCAATTGGGGGATTTCAAAACTACCCAGATTTAGTAGTGTTTTTAAACTACTACTTGATTTCTTATACCCTGTATATTCATGAAATTGGGATATATCCTTTAAACTATATCCTGTTTCTTTTAAAAACTACCCTGTGATTTTGAGGATTCTGGGGTTCCAAATAGCTCCTCATTTAGTTGGTGGTTGAGCCTGCCTATTTCTTGAAACTTCCCATTTATAACCAGTTTCTAGTTGGTGGTTTCAACCCATTAAAAAACATATTAGTCAAACTGTATCATCTCGCAAAGTAGGGGTGAAAATAAAACATATTTAAAACTACCACCTAAGTTTTCTTGAACATCAAAGGCAATTCCAACAACCCCCTGGAACATACCTCAGGTACACCAAAATACAAATATGATTCGGGATTTCCAAACTATAAAGAGGTGAGTTTTTCGGGTCCAGTGTATCTTCCAGGGGTATGTTGGAGTTTTCTTAGAACAAAACACATCCAAACAAACAAACACTTGACCCACGGAAAAAAAACATCTTACTTTCCATGAAATAGTGGTTGTTTAACAAGGATCCTTACCTGGGTTTATTGTAATCATCATATATCTGTGTAGTATAATCCCCTGAATACCCTAAACAATGAAGGGTATTTTTTCATTGCTCAACTAGTCACAAAGCATCACAACCCAAGATGTGGAACTTACACCATTCTCAGTTGTAGAAACCCTTCAGCCACCCCTTTGGTTCACAGCTCAATGATACACATGGTTGTTTCCGAAAATAGGGGTATCCCCAAATCATCCATTTTGATAGGGTTTTCCATTATAAACCATCCATTTTGGGGTACCCTTATTTTTGGAAACACCCACATCTTGCAGCCCCTTGATGGCCTCCATTGACTTGGAAGAATTCTTCTACACTTCTATGCTTGAACAGTTCCAAAACCACCTTGGAGTTATTTTGCTTACCAAGGGGGGGGGGGGGTTATATACTACCCACCTATAAACTGGATTAATGATACTAAGTGATTTCTAAGGATCCCCAGTTTAACCAACCACGATTTCATGGGAATGTAACAAGTCTTTCTCTCTTTTTTTTCTCACTGCTCAATTTAATCCCGGCAAATAAAGAACCATGTCAAACCCGATCCGGGGCTGTGTTCTCCGTTGTTTCTTTTGGACCGTTGCTTTGTACCATGAGAGACATTCTTCAAATAAATCAGTTTCTCGCTCTCAAATAATGTGACTATGAAATTAGGGAAAACTCAACTTTCAAAATTGTCACATATCTATGTATATATATATAGATATTAAGCCAAAACATGACACAGGATATTTGGTGAATCAATGATATCTAATTCCAGAAAGAAAAACCCACAGAAACATCCAAACCTTGAACAAAACCTCACCTTTCACAACTCTCACCCCGTCAACAAAAACGTGAAAAAACACACACATACACACAGTCTCGCTTGGATTTTCTTGTTTCATGCTTGGAAAAAAACAGAGAATTCTCAAGTCTCCCAAATGGTGGGGCGTTGAATGGTGATGATTTCCCATCAAATCCCAATCCGAAACAAATAACGTTAAACAAATCCAAGCTCCCCAAAGCCCTGCTTGGAGGATCATCCCAGGTAGTAAGTGGTTAGTATCACCCCCCCATTTTTAAGCCCTAAAAACGGCTATTTGGAAGGGGTCCAACACAACCCCATCCTTATAGGGAGCACACCCGATCCTTATAAGGACTTACTAACAAACGATCACCACGGTTCTTAGCCACACATCCGTCCGTCCTGGGGATCCTCCATCTCCACTTCCCCCCCCGCAGCTCCTCCGTGGTCGTAGTCACTGACTGCTGTGGCAACTCCCCAGTGCCGTGCAACGTGTGGCTCGGCAGGGTGGCATCCGCCACGTCGGTGGTGGTCAAACGAGCAAAGCTTGGAAGATGCGACATGAAGAGACGCCATGCCCAAGTAGCTCGAGGACCACGACATAGCCTGAAGTTGGATGAACGTTGAAACAAATGGTGGAAAAAACAGAGAGAGAAAGAAGAAGAAGTGGTCTGGGGTTGGCTTTTTTTGAAAGCAAATGTAGGTCAATGTATATAAAAATCCTCAAAATCACTTGAGAAGTCGGATTTATACTAATTAGATCTATTACATGATGAGAAAACATGCACTTTTGCAGAAAAACTCCTGTCCTCCTCCCTTGTAACATTTCATTGAGATGATTGTGGTCATATTTTACCATGGATTTTATGTGAAATAAGAGGATTTCCCGATGTCCAAGTGCCTCTTGGCATTGGAATTTGCAGTATCTGTTGCTGATATTTAAGTATGGCAGTATCTGTTGGTCATATGCTACTAGTATGTCTGCTGGTGGCATTAATCTTGGGTATTTCTGTTGGTCATATTTCTTCTTTCCATTTGTTCTTGCGTCCTTTTGTTCAAACTCAAAAATGCTTCCAAGCATTGCCGTTTTTTTGTGTCAATTCCATCTGTAACAACTCCGAAACCTTTCCAAAACAGCAACAAAATTCCCTAGTTGGTGTTTTTTTTGCCACCCATCTGAAAAATATATTCGTCAAATTGGATTGAATTCCCCCCAAATTTCGAGGTGAAAATCAAAAAAAAGATCTTTAATAACAACCACCTACCAGCTTCTTCATAGCGACCTGTGGTTCCCCGAAATGGAGGTCACCAACAAGCCCTGAAAAGGTCACTTATGAGTCCAAACGAGGTCACGACTTGAAGAAACCCGGTAGTTTCCGGTAGCGAAACAAAAATTCCCCAGGAACCAGTTGAGGTTGCTAGTTTATCCCTTTAATTTACAGGGTTTTATTATACGTCCCAGGTGGTTTTCTCGCCGGATTTCTGAACCATCAACAGTAGCGCACCCATAGGATCCATGTATGGTATATATGTATATGTATATATAAATACACCTACATTTGGTTGATTTCCATGGTTTTCATGTAGGTTGGTTGATTTCCTACATTTGGAAGTTGATCCCCCAGGACCAAGGAACACATCCCAATGATCACCTTGCACCATGACCACCAGCAAAGTCATATCCAACTGACTGGCTGCCACCAACTCACCGATACCTACGAAGGGATGAGGGGATGAGGGGATGAGATGAGGCCTGTGGATCTGGTTGTAAATAGGGGTTAGTTTTGTGTAACCCCTTATGAATGGCCAAAAATCATTGGGTAGATAGGGGGTTATAATAGGGATTACTTATAATAATGGCCTTCTAATTGGGTAACTGGGGTGAATTTTCACCCCTTATAAATGGCGGAAACTACTTGGGTAAATAGGGGTGCAGTTATTTCACCCCCTAAATCAATGGAGCTTTTTGGATCCTGCTTCCTTTACCTGGGAGACGGGGGGTTTTGTTATATGACACCAACCCGAAACAATGCAGCATTGAAGGGAAAATCCAATCAAATGTACTATTATGTATCTATATGTTTGTTTGCATTATTTGATATCGTTTGATTCCCCTTACCATGGGGTCCCAAAAAAAAAGGATCTCGGTGGTACATTTTGTGGAGGTTTCTGGTGGAAAGGGGGGGAATTGAGATTGAAATCTGCGATTTGAATGAAGCATTTGTAAGGGATATGGCTTCCAAACTAAAGTTCCTAGCGACGTTTTGGGTGAACTTATCTTACGCAACTGAAGGAAATGTCATGACGGAATCCTTACAATGGGCTTATCATAGCCCCCCGATACAGCTGGGTACTATTTCATCCCATAAAACAGCCCAACCGAATTGGGGTGAACTGATCACCAGGTAGCGCACGATGATCCCCCACCAATGATTAACTTAAGGCTGGGTACTAAGGCCAACTCTTTCCTTGGAAGAGGGATTGGGGGGGGATGGAACCCCTTAGATTCTCATGATTTTCTTTTTTGTGGCTGATTCAAACGTGGAGTTCCATCGCTCCGTTTCATCGCTCCCTATTATGTTCGAACGGGATTTAAGATACCCGAAAAATCCCTCCGTTTCATCCTTACCTTCGCACCCGCGAACGTACAAGATACCATATGATACCATATGAATCCTACCCTATGGACACCTATGGATACCTAAAATATATGAATATATATATATATGTAGTATACATACCCTATTGGATACTCTACAAGGATACTGTGGACACGTCGTATCCATATTCTTCAGCTAGTCCTCAAACTTTTTTCACAACGTCCGAGTTTTTTCGGTTTTTGCAACGCCTGCAAGCTCTGAGAATGTGGACGTTTTTTCGTCTCCCTGGCGGCAGAGATTTCTGAAAGGAGGATATTAATTGCTCCCGGAAAAAAAACATAGGCCCCAGAAAACTAACATGGATACCCAACATGAACGCTTGGAAAAGGTATCTCGCTTCAAATATAGCCATTTTTGGTATCTATGTTGAATTTTGCGGGGTTTAGCCCCTGAAAATAGCTTGGATTTGCGATTTCGGCCATGATGTGGAAAAAAGTGAACCAACACGGACCTTCCCAAATGGTGATGAATCCCCATGGGATCCAAAATTCCGTAACAAAAATCATCAACAAAAATAGACAAGGCTGCCGAATCTGTCTAGGGATTCATTTGCTAAGAGGTGCTTGCCCCTCGCATCCAAAAAACCCTCCAAAGTATCTATCATTTCTCTGGGTAAAGCATCATAATTTGGATCTACCCCCCACCTAGGTGGACAGTAGCACATAAAGGTTTAGCTTGGGAATTGCTACAAAGAAATTTACCCCTGAAGAAGTTAAGACAATCAACCCGCCCCCACCCTAAGGTAACGACACCCCCATTTTTTTTTGAACGGAAGTAAGGCCTTATTACGAGTTCATGAAAACCATTTGGTTTCCCGAAAATAAGGCCGGCTGTTCAACCGTATGAAATTCCGCACCTCCAAAGCTAAAACAAAGCCAGATAAATCGCTCAGATCCTTGCAGCAGTGCGAAGGACCAGGGTGGAAGGTGGTGGATGATATAAATTCCCAGATGCGCCGAAGGTATGGTATATTTACCTACATTTCACAGAAAAAAATTATGGTAAATGTAGGTAGATATTCCAGTCACATGGAGAATGTTTGGGCTATACACACCCCCGAAAATTGAAGGAATTGATAGCTAAAATGACGTCAGATTTGAAGCCGCAGATGCAACGACAGATTCTCACTCCCTCATTTGTTAAGAATAAACACTACAACGGTCTGGGAAGGAAGCCACTAAACAACCATTGGCTGATTATACCCCCTAAAACTGAAGGCAAAAAACCCCTCCAAAATTGGTGGTCTGTATACCCACAAACTCACTGTATGCTCTATTTACCTACATTTCGGGTAGTTTGGTGGGAACAGCCACCTAAGATGTTTGAAATCCTGGCAAAATTACTCCAACACATCGCTCCTTAATGTTGATGGAAAGAATCCGGGGATCGGTAGTTAATCCCACTATGTACAAGGTTTTGTACATCCCAGGTGGGTTTCTCGCCGGATTTCTGAACCATCAACCATATCAAATGCTTCGGGATTTTTCAGATACCCCCGTTCATGGCTCCCTCTGTTCAGCGGGTTCAGCCAAGCTGCTCTTACCGGACTCGCCTCCCGCTGCCCGAAGTGACCCAACTCCTGTGGCGTTTTTGCCAAAATGGGGACGTTGGGTAACTTGGATGAGAAAAAAACATGTTTGGAAAACTTTTCCAGGAAGTTTTCCACTGAAATTTAACACCCCAAAATCAGCCCCGGTTTAAAAAGAGGAGATTCCTATTGAACACCAGCATTCATTTTTAGGGTTACCGGTCTTCCTTTGGGGAAAAAAAACAGCTCCAGAGAAGGGGATGTCAAGATCGTCAGAACATGAACATTTTCGAGGTTATGGCTCTCAAACATAGAAAACATGTATAGAATGATTTTTTAGTAGGGATTTGTAATCAACAATTCCAGGGGACTACTTTTTTAATGGTCTTTGACTTACAGGGTGCATATATATATATATATAGACATATTGAAATATCATGTTTTGAAAGCTAAAAACGCGAGTCTTATTTTTAGAAAAACAACCACATACAGTACAATTTTTGGAGATTTCACCCAACTCCAAACGATTCCTTTTGAACATTTTTTCCAAAAAGAAATCAGAAGTCGATCCTACTGTTGATGGTTCAGAAATCCTGCTAACCATCTGGGATGGTGCTAAAACCTGGTAAATAATGGGATAAACTACCAACCTCGACTGGTTAGCCAGATTTCTGAACCATCAACAGTATCCGTGGAATATCCAAACCAACCACCTCCCCCCAAAAACCCCCTCATTTCTGCCAGCTTTTGGCTCCTCCAGCTGTGCAAAGTACCGTAGCGTTGGAACCGACTTGGAAGCCAAGAAGTGTCCCAAAGCTCCTGTGGGGCGGACAAAACTCATGAGAGCTACTGTTGATGGCAACCAGAAATCCGGCGATCACCAGTTGAGGTTGGTAGGTTTATCTACCATTATTTACAGGGTTTTATACACCATCCCAGGTGGTTGTTTGGGAATTCTGAACCATCAACAGTATGAAAAAACACTTGGTTGGAAAGCAGGGTTTGTAGGGGATGAAATCCTAGCCAGTTGTATAGTGGTTATATGTGGTTATAATAAACACTTTGGAAATAAAAATCATGGAAGCGATACTATCATGGAAAATTTGTAGGGGGCCCACCCAATGGCAACCCAATAAATATACATTATACTGTATATACATTGAAAGTTTCCCCATGGAATGAAATTCATTGAAAGTTTCAGGGCTGCCCCCTGGGCCCTCCCTTGGTTCACAGTGGATTTGCGGTACTTTGGTGCCTAAAAATCGATGCTGGGAGGATCATGCCATGACTTGTATGTGGTCAATGACCATGGTGATCGTAAGTCCCCTAAGCGAGGTTAGGCTAGCTATAAATGGTTTGTATGCCAAATAACATCCAAATAACTAACCACTTACCAAGTGGGATAATCCTCCATGAATAGATTATCTCCTCACGGTTGCAGGGTTTAGGCATGCGACGGGAATTTAAGGGTATCCCCGCCAATCAGTAAATAAGACCTTGTTAGGGATTATTAGCCGCCATGATCCTTTAATGTGGCCTTAATAAGCCTTACTTCCTGGGGGGAATGGGCGGCAGTTCCCTGAAATTTTCATGAAATTAGGGCCCTATTTCTTGGGGAAGCGTGAATTTTTTGTTGGTTTATGATGGGATCCGATTTGGATCCGCTGGTAGTTGAGTTCCCAACCCACTCGACAAATATATTAGTCAAATTGGATCATTTCCCCAAAATCCGGCTGAAAATAAACAGAGGAATTTGAAACCACCTAGTTATTTCCTATACTACATTGGAGATTACTTTCCTTTTGGGTTTCGGTAACTTTTCAGGGGAAAACTCGCTGTTAAACTTCAGGTGGGTAGATTGAAACAGCCCAAGCATGAAAAACGTTGCATGAGCATCCACGACATGGTGAGGGGCCCCAGGGTTGGAACAGTGTGGGCCTACATAAAATAGTGGTACTTTTGAGGCAATCCATTTACTCTCCCGAAAACTCACATTTTTGTTTCTGAAAAGTGGCTGGGACTGGTCCAGTTAAGCCGCCTTCCTTTTGAAAGGCTCCATTTTCAGGAGGATGTTTCGGAAGAATTGTCTGGGGGGGCATGGCTGGAAACACATCAAAGCAGAATCGTCGAAGAAACTTTCATCTTTCATCTATTCATCCTGGGTATGAACCAATCCTTTCCGATTTGCTTGTTTTGTACCCACCCTAACCATGCATCATTCTTATAGAGAAATCCCTTTAAAAAAGTAGCATACATTTCCATCAAGTTTGATTCACCCCCCCAAAGTGGGTGGGTCCCATGAAAAAACCCTCAAACATTGCTATATCATAAGGGCCAATCACTCAAATTTACCGTACATTTGCATCATTTTGCATCAAGTTTGATCCCCCGCAAAAATTATGGGTCCCATTTAATAACACCCTTCAACCAATCTCTATACTGCACCAAGTTGCGCCGTAAGGATGGTACCCTTCCACAGCGTCGCGAGAACTGCAGCCGCACAAAGACCACACGAGAAGTGCCGTTCCTCAGACGGGGTGGTTTAAACACACATGAGGCCACGAAAGAAGCCTCTTACTTTCCATTATACTGGTTGTTTAATAGGGATCCTCATAATGGTTTATTCTAATCCTCATATATAACTGTGTAGCATTGTCCCCTACATACCCTAAACAAGAAGGGTGCTTTTCATTGCTCAAATCATGGGCGAAACAAGGTTCGCATTCCTAGAAATCACCAAGAGGACCCACTGAACGGACCCCCAAACCGGAGTATCTAATGGCGCTAGTAACTTACGGAGAGGTGTCCGTTGGTAAGGTCCCATTCAATTTTATGGAATTTTGGCAAACCACTCTTTTGGTGAAAAACAGTATCCCACCCAACCAGCATGCATTTATATCTATATCTCTAGTAAGGGATAGTTTAGGTCCTACAAAAACACTGGAAAACCAGTGGAGTTTGTGAAGGTTGCCCTTCATAAAAATGAATTGACTATGGCAGACCCCAGGTTGTAGTTGTCCTTAAAACGTAGTTCGTTCCAGCCACAAGTAGAAAAAGGCAAAGGCAGAATACTTGGAGGATCATCCTGGGACTTGTAAGTGGTTAATAGCCATGGCCAGTAACTCCCAAGTAGGGTTGTTCTCCTTCCAAATGGCCTTTCCATGCCTTATACATAGGGGATCCTAACCACTTCCAAGTCCTGGGATGATCCTCCAAGCAGTTACTCTTCCTCCCATCACGCACGTTTAGAGTTTACAAAGGTTTTCGGATTCCTCCATTTTAGGTACCAACCGAAAAGGTTTGGTGATGTCGGCGATCCGATCCGAGCATCGTTATCGTTGTATCTGTGAGTTGTTGCAGCACCGATGGACCTGGGAGATTGGAAGAGTTGAACAACAAAAAAATCTATGGCAAAACTTCCTTGTGAAAATTCCAAAGAAAATTCATTGGGAATTGAAGGGTACGTACAAGAAGGGGCCCTACCAACTATAAGTAGGGTTATAAAACAAAAAAAAAGAGGTGAACACAAACCACTTACCCATTTACAAGGCCATTTATGGGGTGAACATATACCAGCCCTCCCTGAAACTAGCAGCTCGCACCTGAAAATGGATGGTTGGAAGATGAAATCTCCTTTAAAGATGGCTTAGGGCTATCTTAGTTTCAGGGAGTGTAGGTCCCTTTTTGGGCACTTTTTTTTGGTGAATCATGTCAATAAAAATACCCAAAACTAGTGAATCTAAAAAGGGGGTGGGGTCGTCTTTCTGCTGGAAGTGTTTCCAGTCGCAAATCCTCCTGCGAGTAGCAAGGAACTCCCTTAGTTCTTTTGGGCAGGTGAATTGTTCTTATTTGTTTCCAAACAGGGGAATCCAAAAGGGCGGAGGGTAACTATGGTAAGCTGACTACAAGATGTAGTATCCAAAAGTGCTCCTGAAATTTAACAACCAGATACCCAAAATGACACAAAATATCTGAAACCGGAGATGCATTTTCAAGAAACTTGTCGCTTGCTGTCGTATCTGTAGTTAAATTTTGGGGTGTTTTTTTCCCCTAGCCATCTGACTCCGCTGGATACATTGCTTAACTAACATCAGGTTTTCCCCCAACAAAAAAACATTTCAAGTCACCTTGCCCATTGCCCATGCTGCAGATTGCCCTGTCCCCTTTACATTTGGTTGAAACAAACCGTACTTGGAGGATCATCCCAGGACTTGTAAGTAGTTAGGATCACCCCTATTTACAACCTATGAAGGCCATTTGGAAGGGGAAGAACCCGATCCTTAGGGGACGAAAACGATCACCATGCTTATTAACCAGTTACTAACTGGGATGGTCCTCCAAATAGGGACTCCTTGAAAATAATATACGTAGTGTAGATTAGGGATCCTGCTTTTGGACCCAGACCCCCCACCCTTCAAAACTTCCAAAAAAACCTTGGGTATTCACCGAAGGAAGGTGATAAAGGTGATGACTCGTTGGGATTAGATCACATCTACAGATATGCAGTCTCAAAAAAAACACCATGCACCAAGCGTTCCCACTTTGTGTGTGAGCTTTCGTTTTCCTGACCGAGAGGTCAAATGAATTCTCGAACCGATGTTTGTAAAGAAAAAAGGGAAACCAAATTCATGCGAACCTATAAGGGTAGCTCTCCAGGAAATAATGGCCTTATTAAGGCCTAGGAAGAAACCCTCTTGGTGGTGAAATCGTTTGCTCCAATGGTTGCAAGAATCACTGGTTACAGTGATTTTTGGACCCGCAAAGAGGTGATTAACTAACCCCCAAAAATCCCAATAAACTGCTGGTTGAATCATTTCTTGATCTCAAATCAAACCGCGGGCCGCGACAAAAAACAAAACCACAACACCGTGGCATGAACCACATGAACCATGAGTCATCTTGGTTGGTTAATGTGCTTGCCACGTTGTACATGATGATTTCCATAAATGGAACCGCGCTACCTTTTCTGGGTTGGAGCTGGAGATCTCATCATTTGTTGGGACTTTGGTTGGTTTCCATACTTGAAGCTGATTTGCTTCTCCAACTCTGCAAGCTTTGTCTCCAGAACGGCGATCAAGTTCTCCACAGTTTTCTCACCAATAGAATCCTTACCGGCCGCCTTTTTATGGGATTTCAGGGTGAAAGAGGTGGACATCCGAAATTTGCAATTGGATCCCGACCTGTGCCATCAGCCGGCATAGGTTGTGATGGTCGTCCAGCAGCAGACTCCGTGCGCGTTGCGCATGTTCACCACGCAAAAAAACGCCTGAAAACCCGAAGGAGGTTCTGAAGAATTTGTCTCCCGCCATATTTTTTCATAATGCAACTTGCAAAATTTGAGCCAGGTCCAAGCAGTGCTCCTCCTTGCACCACTTCCGTTGAGGTACACCTGAAATTCCCAAAGTCGATGGGCCTGTCACCTTAAAAAATCCCGCCAAAATCAGCGATTTGGACCTTAGCACCAACACCACGACTAAGGTGTCCAAAAGCCTGGTCTGTAAAATGGAAGAAGTTGCAATGAGAGCACTGAAGCATCAATATTTTGCACAGGATGATTGGAGTCGTTTCTTCCAGCTGGGTACGTACTTTGCACTTCCGGTGGTCGGGTGTTTCACCGCTTGCATCTTCGCCTCCAAGAGGTCGGATCTTTTTGACGAGAACGTGAGCCACATAAATCGAGAACTGACCGCAATCAGGCAATCAGGGTTTGCTCCATGTTTCAAATTCCACAGAACTGGCACATAATACCCTTTGGCCAGTATCAGTTCTAACCACTTCGGTTAGATCCTTTCAATGGCTAAACTTTTTAATCACCATATGTGAGCATCCAACATAATGAAGTGAGCTGCTTTGTTGATGATGGTATCCTTATTTCATGGTCTATGTTTCCAAACATTTATCATCGTCCTTATTTAATTGAGCAACATGTTCATTCCCTCAAACAACAACATCATTAAAAACAAACCAAACAATCTTGCTTGTAGTTTCTTCACCTTGTTCACCTATTTGCCCAACAAAAACTGACCAAGGAAAACCTGCTTTTCGTTTCACCTCTAAGTTTTGACACCACTCACAGCTCCTCCAACCCTCGCTTTTTCTGGGATCCCCGGGCTGAGCGCTATTTTCTCGGCAAAGTCCGGAATCAGCACCTTACCATGTTGGTACCAAGCCGCCCAGAAAAAAGGTCAAAACGGAGTCCAATAAAACTCATACACCTCACTGGAAAACTACCATTTTTGACCACAAAGTCATGGATGTGGATGGTTCAGATGATTTTCCTTCTCAGTTACGTGATCTTTAAATTTTAGGTGAACCCTGCTAATTTTCAGGGGTGTAATGGAAAACATATTCTCCCAAATGGATCCAAATAGTAGTGCGACATGGTGATGAATCCCATGCGATAAAAAAACAAATCCAATATAAAGGACATACACACTGGAGAACTAACGTGGTTCACCTGAAACGGGACCCTTGGAAGAAGAGATTCCCTTTGGAAACCACCACTTTCAGGTAGTATAGATATCCTCCACCAAAAAGGACCTTTTCGCAAGACTTGGGGTTTAGATTTGCAGATTTTGGTGCTTGGTTTAAATAAAGAATATTCCCCCGAATGGTGGTGCAAAAAAAAACATGATCTACCATGGGATCCCAATCCGTAAAAAAAATCACACGGAAGAAACAAACAAAGGGAGACTCAAAGGATTCAAGAATTTAGGGACAGTTGGGTGTACCCCTAACAGTGTACCCATGGCATTTGTTGTGTTTTTAGGGGATTCTTGGGGATTATAACCCCTAAGTACCCACTATATAGGGCTTATATAGGGGTTTCCCATAGGGGTACGTTGGTAGGGGCACATCCAACTATCCCCTGAAAGAAAAAAACAACATTTTTTGCATCTGCAAAATTGAGGTCCCACGCCATAGCCCCACCTTTGCCTTCTGATGTGATAGGGCCTCGAATTTTCTTTCCCACCAAAAAACCCGGCAGCCCGATTTTTCCCAAAACAACGGTGACGTCGAGGTGCGTTTCGAAGGTTCGTTGGAGAAAAAATATGCGATTTTTCCCCATGTACTGTATATAGTTGCTTCAACTTTCAGTGTTGATTTTTGCTGATTCTTTCGTTTTTTCTTTGAAGGATATACTATCATGTTGAACTCCAAATTGAAACTAAGATGTGTTTGAAACGAAACATGGGAGGGAATCGCTTGCTTAGCCCATCGCTCCCCATGCTTCGGGAGTTTTCAAATACCCCACAGCTGGCTCTAAATAGTTGGCGGGCGCTCCCGTTCGTTGAAACACCAGCAAGTAAATGGCAAACTAACTTCCATATACATATATACCACCTGGAAAGTGGATGGCAATCGCCACTCCCATTAGTTTTGGTTTGTAATGGCCCCTTACTAGCTAAGCCACCTTTGAAGAGTGGCGTTTCGCCATGTACTTTCACCATGGGTGTACTTATGCTCAAAATCATCTCGTGAAAGGTGGCCTTGATCGAAAAAAATACCCATTTGCTGGCAGTTTTTAACGCTTATACACCAGCGATAAAGAAACAAAGCTTGGCCAGAAGGAAAACCTGCGTGATTGGTGATATCTACATTCATAATAGAAATCAACCATCCCATATAGGTATAGATATACCAGTCCCATGTATGATATCCCCAATCGCTCCGTTCATCCCTCTCGGCACCAGCTAGTTGGTGAATGGACCCGACATCTGGGAGTGAAATCAATATGATATTCCAACTGTAGCTACTTTTCCTAGTAAACATACAGTATCTGGAATATCAATATGATTTCTGTTTCCAAGTTGTATGCATTTTCACGTTGCCAGGGGTGCCGAACCCCACTTTAAATTCAACTGGCCCCACCAAAAAGAAAGGTACCACTGCCACCTTAGATTTATGAAGTGCTATCTAATATTCCTAAAGTGGCAAAACTTATTTTGTAATCCTCTAAATAGTCATTTATTACGGGGTATGGGTCCCACCACTTCCCTACAACTTGAATCAAAACTTGGATTTGCGAAAGGCCATGACGCTTGGAAAAAGTTCCAAACATATTCTCCCAAATGGTGGTGCTTAAAATGGTGATGAGTCCCATGGTACAATCCATTAAAACTCCTTAAACAAATCCAAGAAAATCGCCGTCAAGCAACACATCAAATTCAACTCCATCAACGCTCGCCGGAGCGTTGCCTCATTTTTTTGGTCTGTTTTTGGCAAAAACGATGCCCTGTAGGGGTTTGGGGGGGAACACGGCTTTTTGGAGCGAAAAGGAAGAAACTTTGGCTGGTTGGTGCTGAAACCCCCACTTTGCTACTCATTTGCTCGTCATTTAGACAGGGAAAATGGTGATCCATTTCTCATTTTGCTCCTCGCGATCAGCACAGCCCGGTGAATTTTCTAGCCAAATTCAGATGCTAACCCATTTTTGAGACTTTTTTTTTGGTGAATTTACTTGGTGGTGACAGAGATGGGGGAACAGGTGAGCTACGAAAAACACCCTCCTACTTGCCATTATACTGGTTGGTTGATAGGGATCCTTATATTGGGTAGTATAATCCCTTATACAACCTAAACAACCAGGGTTTTTTTCATTGCTCAGGTGAGTTTTGATGAATGTTTTGAAACAACACGAAGGTGCAAAACTTCAATGGAAGTTTACAATCTAAGAGAAGCCCAACATACCCTCCCTTAGGCATCCCCAAACCCCCCCAAATGAAAGGAATCCCTTCATAAACTGGTTGGTTCAAGGTCTTCCAGGTATGTTCCAGGGGTATGTTTGTAGAATTCTTAGATACACATTTTACACGGGATTATTTTGGATCTAAACCCTCGGATGCAATCGTCAGAAATGAAGGTTTAGGCTGGGATATGCTGGGATTAACTACCGCCCCCTCCACGGCTCACCGGATTTCTGAACCATCAACAGTAAAGGCCTTGTTAATCATTTTCGTCCCCTCGACATTTAATAAGAGCCGTCCAGAAAAAAACACCAGAGCGCAGCAAGGTTTAGCGAAAAAGGTTTCATGAATTTCTTTTTATCAGTTCTGGGATCATAGGTGAGTTTGGTAGCATAGAATCAGTCCTCATTGGCATATAGTACTTCTTTACTAGGTATACATATACACATATACAAATATATACAACATATAAAGTATATATTATATACACATATATCGGGTGCTTAAATGCAAAACACATATATCTAGGCAAACTTGATCATAATTCACCAACCACAAATTCTTCTACGGCCATTTTTGGGAAGTCCCGTTTCTAATATAAAACACATATGAAGGGTTTAAGGACACCCCGCAATTTGGTCCGAGAAATCATGGGAGCTTGGGGATTCCTTAACACCAAGGGGTGAACAAACCCTGGAAGTCCAACCATTTCTTAATAGGTTGGTTTAGGAACCACCATTTTTAATAGTAAAGTATTTTCATGATCCAAAAGGAAGCCTTCGATTTTTCTTAAACGGTGGTTCAACGACTTCCAGGGAAATCCGTTTGAACAGGTCAAGGTATTGAGTTTCCGCACGGACAACTGTTGTCCAGTGGAGCCTGGGGGATTTTTTGAAGCAGCGCTTCATGAGGTTGAAGAGACATCTCCCGCGTTTTCCGAGGTTGATGCGGAAGAAAGAAACATCTAGGGTTTTCAGGAGTTTCGTATGTCACAAACGGGCAAAAAAAAAATCAGGACGAGTTTTCATATATCACACCAGGGAGATCTATTTTTTCAGAAAGGGGCTCCACACAAAACAGGAGGCCGGTGCAAGATTTCTGAATCATCAACAGTACAATTTCACGTTCATCGCTCCTTATTATGGTTCGGTTCTTTTTCAGATATCTACAATCGCACTCTCCTCAAAGTCGCATGTGCCCCTTTCCACAAGCACCATCTACAAGCCGGTGGTTTCAACCCAGTTGAACAAAAGGCTCATCAAATTGGATCATTTTCCCTAATCATCGGGGCGAAAAAACACATCTTTGAAAAAACCCAAGCACCTTATAGCGCTACCTATGGTGCCATCCCCAACCCCCCAAGCCCCACCCCAACCCTGGAAAAGCAACATGTTTTTTTCTGAAAATAGGGCCCATTTTCCCATTTTTCCAAATATCATCATATACCAAAAATCTTCCAACCCATCAATTTTTGAGGGGCCATCCCCCACCCCTTCCCCAAGATCCAAGATCCCCATCCTTAACCCCCCAACTCCCCAGGGCACCCATGGACACCTGCTTCCGCTAAGGCTAAGGTCGCATTGACCGCTTCATTTGACACCAAACCTGAAGGTCCTGGTGGTGAACTGCCCGTTAAGCCTTGCACCTGGTGGCGGGGCATGACAGCCATGCCATGGTGGGTTAGGTGAGCCACGAGGAAAACCGATACCTTCTGGTAAACTAACATAGCTGGCTGGAAAATGGACCCGGATTGAGTCGATGTATTTCCTATTGAACATGGGGATATTCCATTGCTAGTGCTGGCTGGAAAATCACCATTTCTAAATAGGAAATAATTATATCTTCAAAGGTATCAGCCATGACATCCCTAAAAAACCATCATGTTTGGTATACTGTTGATGGTTCAGAAATCCGGTGATCACCAGTTGAGGTTGGTAGGTAAGATCCCTATTATGATAGGTTTAATCATCCAATAGGACATAACCATCATCCGAATTATAATGGAAAGTAATTTCCCTACTGTTGATGGAAGAATTCCTGCACCACCTGGGATGGTGCTAAAATCCTGTAAACAATGGGATAACCTACCAACCTCAACTGGTTTTCTCGCCGGATTTCTGGTTGCCATCAACAGTATCTACCTCCCACCCACTATAAAAGTGGCTAAGCCATGAAGGTGTTGGGGGGTCGGAATCCTCGGACTTGGATAAGGTGGATCACTACGTCGGACTTGGACTTGGATGATCTTTGGTAAATCATTTCTTTTTGGTGAAAAAAGGAAGTATATCCCACCCAAGATTTTGGGTGTATTTTAAGTGGTACATCCAACATGCTTCTGGGATATAATATAAAACACCTATCCCACCCCCCCCTTCCAGGAAATAGGGCCTGCTTAAGCTGGTTAGCTCAACCCATACCTTGTTGTTCATTTGCTCGTCATTTTAGTAGGGAAAATGGTCATCCCTTGCTTGGGGACTCATCACTAAGCCCAGGAAGGGATTATTCACCACCAAGTCTCTCTTACTGAGGCCGGCTGTTAGGGCCTTATTTTCTTTGGGTACGGTTGGTGGCATTTTTAGGTCCCATTTTTATCATGACAATGGAACATCCACTTTTTTTTTAATGGGAGATACATCTCTCCAAATGGTTGGTGTTTTTTTTTAAATGGGAGGGTACACAAATTCCCCAGAAACAAAAAGCATTGAAGGGTCATAAAAAACCTGCAAGGTAATGATCACCCTTAGAGGTCGAGGTGGGTTTCAGCCCCTTCAAACCATGACATGGTCCGCACCTCAGCCTGCAAGGTGCTTCTGGCGGCTTGCAAGGCGCGCCAAGCCAAGGACAAGGCCTCAAGCCGATGGAAACGAGGCAAAGGCCCCCCTTCCTTCGGAAAGGGTGAAAATTCCCCGGCCTTAAAAACCAAGGGAAGCCGATGGGTTTTCACCAAGCCCTGATCATAAAGCAATAAAATTTCCTTGGATTTAAACAATGCTTGGGAAAACCTATAGGGTATATAACTATTTCGCCCCTAGTGTTGGCTTGATGACCATCCCCTTGAGACACAGGGAACTATAATGGGAGGTTTAGGCCCCATGTGACGCGCACTTCTTTCACTGGGTTTAAGCAAGGTTGAAATTAGAGAGTACATGACCTAATCTAGTTGGTGGTTTTCAACCCACCTTAAAAATATTAGTCAAAATGGGACTCTTCCCCAAGTAGGGGTGAAAATAAAAAATCTTTGAAACCACCAGCTAGTAATTCAAAGACTTAAGGTAGTGTTTTTTTTCAGCACCCATTTGACTTCCCCTAAAAGGCGCAGCATATCTTCTCACTCCTCTCGGACCTGTTCCTGTCTAGAATTCCTAAACTTGAATGTATTTTGGGAGGATTTCCCTGCCAAACTGCATTTTGGGGTGACCATTCGGTGGTTTGGTCGCTATAATTTGCCCAGATTGGCGTGATCTAAAATGAAACAGGGTGACATGGGCACATTACACATGAAGCTTCCCTAGTAATTCTCCTGCAATAAAAACATGAGTAAAAGATGGGAAACAGCTGAAACAGATTCCCTGAAATTTGACATTCCGATATGCCATTTGTAGCCTTGGGACCCATAGGATCGCTCACATTGGGAACTCACGGATTGAGGATTGGATTCGGATGGAAGACATCAAAAACACCAGTTTAAGATGGCAAAATACCCCCACGATTTACTTGGATTTGCTTAACATGCTTGGAACAAGTAGGAAACAGTACCAAATGATGGCTTAATGGTGATGAATCCCATGGTACAAATCGTAAAACATCACCGAAAAAAACAAATCCAAGTTTACAGGGGTTTCATATAATATCTCAACTCTTGCAGGATTTCTTCCATCAACCATACTTGGAGGATCATCCCAATTAGTAAGTGCTTAGTAACCCCCCATTTAAAAGGCCTTTAGGCCATTTGGAAGAGAGTTATTAACCACGTATCCAAGTCCCGGGATGATCCGACCCAAGTAGGACCAGCCCTACTTAACCCGAACTGAAGCATCCAAGAAACCGTCGGATCCACCCAAGTGGAATTTCCACGCAAGCGATATCTGAGTGTTGCAGCATTTTGTCAAGGATCCGTCCAGAATCACAGGGCCGGGGAAGAGAGAAAGTTTGAAAAAAAGGGAAACAAAAACGGGGAGGAACAAACATAGGGGGGCGAAAGGGCCACTGCCTAAAGCTAACTTCCGCAAGTTTTTGCATCTGAGTTCATAGGCCGGGAATTGCAGCCTTTTGGGAAGATTTAAAAAAAGGATCAGAACCAACACCTTCATTTTCATACTTTATATCAGGGATGAAATACCCTCCCTGAAACCAACATAGCACTTGACAAGATGGCATCCCAAAAGGAAAGTAGTCTTCCAACCATCAATTTTCAGGGACTATGTTCGTTTCAGGGAGGGTACTCTTCAAGTACATTTCGGGAAGGATTTCACAAGCCATGAACGATCCTGGAACCTGAACCACGGATTGTATGGTTCATGCAACTGGTGAGGTTTGGAACACTTAGCTGCATTTCTGGTTGCTGGGTGAAAGGAGAACTTTTTGCCCGTTTGATGCCCCCCCGAAAAAATCAAGGTGAACCCATCGTCTTCCTGATTTCTTTTGACGTCATGGTATATTTCTACCATGGTTGGTGAGCTGACTATCCGATATCCTCTTGCTACTCATGAATGCTCATGACGATATGCACTAGCCAGTTTTTTGATTTCGGGGCTTTTGGCAAACTACCCTCCCTGAAAGTAACAGCGAATTTGCCCCCCTGAAAAATGAATGGTTGGAAGACAAGACAACTTTTGGGGATTCGACCTATCTCTAGTTGCTGGTTTCAACCCATTTGAAAAATATGAGTCAAACCTGGAATCTTCCCCAAGGTTCGGGGTGAACAAAAAAGTACTTGAACCGAACTTTTTCGTTTCGTGACCTTTGTGGCTACACATCAAAAATACCATCAAAAACAACGCCAGAAACCCTACCTTCTGAAAAGGAAGAGTGAAGTATCCCAGGAAAAGCTCCACTGCACCCTTGAAATTTAAGATACCCAAAAGAGCTATATTCGAAAAAGGAGATACCTTTTGGGAAACCCATCACAGCAACAATATATACAATATGGTCTCAGCCATGACATCCTATACCATCATGTTTGGTATCCATTGTTAAACTTCCAGGGTGGTTCCTGATGGTCCAGAACTCCTTACTTCACCCTTCTAAAGGGGGATGTCCCATGTTTTTACATGGATTTTTGGGTTCCATCAGTTTTTTGGGGTTTCCAAGTTTTTTTCCCACCCAACCAACATGCAGTGTTATGAGAAATTCAGTGGTACATGTAAAGTGGTATCCCTGCAACTCGTTAAGACACCATTAACAATATTCATGCTTCCTGTTAGATGATCCGGAAAAAAAAACCTTACTTGCAAAATGGTAAACAAAAAACCTATAAACAATGCTGGTTGGGCCTTCCCGGGGGCGATTTTTTTAAGCTTTTTTGAACAAGATTTTTCCATGGAAAATTTCACCAACCTGACTGCAACCTTAGCCACAGATTTCTCTTACTACTGTTCATGGAAAGAAATCTTGCACCCACCCGGATTGGATAAGACCCCTGTAAATGATAGTTGAACTTCTTCATATGAACATATATATATATATATGTATATAAATATATTTGTTGTTTCCTTCTTAAGTTAAAACCAACTCCATCCAACAGCACCACTACCACGACAGTTTCCATCGTTTCCAATCGTCCGAGATGCGCATGAGAGCGACAACCCAACGGTTTTCGAAGCCCTAGGCCAGGTAAATTGCGATGACGTGTCAAGACCTGCCGTGGGTTGATGGATGGGTTGGATGGAAAATCTGTTCTTAACTGCTAGAAATGAGGGCGTTTTCAACTACCATGTGATTTTGAGGATTCGAACGGCTGGGGTTCCAAATAGCTCCTCCTCCTTTAGGATCGGAAAATACCATGAAAATCCCTGGCGACCCGAATCGCTGCCAAGGAAACTCATATTCCAACAATTGATTTTCCAGGGCAAACACGTCAGTTTCAGGGAGGGAAGTTAGCAGCGATGCAAATTTTTTGAGATCCGAAGGATGGAATCGAACTTGGATCTCATGGATTTGCTTGTTAGATGGTTGGAAAAAATGAACCAGAACATTTTCACCCCAAATGGGTGGTGGTGGTTTAATGGTGATGAATCCCATGGGATCCCAATCCGTAAAACAAACGAAATATTTACAGTACTCCCCCGTTAGCATATTTACAGTGAATTTATGCTACTGTAAAAAACCCACTTTTAACAACAAAAGTTACCTCCTAAAAAACTTTGTTTTTTTTCATCGCTCACCTCACCCATTCCCTCCCGACATGGGTCCCCGCGGACCTGCCGGAAATCTCCCTGGCGGAAAGTTTCCGAAACATGGGGTTGACCGGAAGTGGGCTGGTGGAGAATGCAAGAGTGGAGACTTGGATTATTGGAAGTTGGATGTTTAACTATACAACTGTATTTATTGGAGACTTTGATTAAATATCCAATATCCAACTTTTATTATTAGAATCCAATTATCCAATACTTGGAGGATTATGCAGTGGATCTAATCCACCCAGTACCCAATTGTCACCATCATGGTCAAGATTATTAGAAGTTCTTAGACTTGCTTTAGATGCTTGGAAAATGTTCTCCCCAGTGGTGGCTTACTGGTGATTTACCATGGTACAAAGTAAAAGATAACCCTAAACAAATCCAAGGCAATTATCCTTTCGAGTTGTTGATCTTAAGCTAAAGCTTCATTTTGTCAGTGTTGCTGTGAGGGTTCAAGCATCCCAAGCTATAGAATGATGGCACATGGGGTAACCGCTATAACTTCTTACTGGTTGTGCAAGTTATCTATCCGCTCATTAATTTGGAAGTACCCCCCCGAAAACTAACATGACAATGGAAAATCCACCATTTGAAGATGTATTTCCTATTAAAAATGGGGATCTTCCGACCAGTCCTGTTAGTTTTCAGGGAGTTGTAACAATTTTTTGTTTTTTTGAATCTTTCATGTAGAGTTCCCAAATGTAGCTTTATAAGGTTTCCCTGGAAGTCCTTTGCCACCAGTTTTTTAGTCCTGTTGGTTTATGAACCACCATTTTTTTCCCGTCAGGAGTTGTCATCATCCAAAAGGAACCACCATCTTTTAAATAGTGGTTGACTTCTAGGGGTTTGTTTTAGCTCAAGAAAAACAACTGATTCTAGCGCAAAAACAAAAAACACATCACCAAGTAATTCAGGGCGAAACTTTTTTTTAATCGAAATTGATCATAAACTCAATACCAAGATGTACTTCCCCCCAAAAAACAAACGTGGTTCACCTGAAAATCACAACGAAATGATCAAGGAACATCATTTTCCAGTGTACCTTCTTTTCTTTGGGTTCGCCGTTAGGGGCCCCTGATGTAGTTTGAAACCGTTCCTTTGGATGTTTTTGTGTCCCCTACGGATCAATGTGACTGGTATATCTACCTGCATTTTATTTGATTTTTATGGTGAATGGATAGGTAAAAATAGAGATTCATGCTATGGGTTTGAACATGACCATGGCTTGGAGGTATTTTTTGGGACCCTGCCACGGCATCTGAGTTTTTGTTTGGGCGCCTTCTTTTTGTTTGGCTTATGGGAATGAGTAACTTTTTCGGGGGGTTTCGGGGGAAACCTTGGGGTATCTTCCAAGGGTATGTGGGTAAAAGCCCCCAAAGTTTCACAGCGAATTTACCCCTGAAAAATGGTAATGGTGGGAAAGGAAGACAAGCCTTTCCTATTGGGTTTCGGTAACTTTTCAGGGGAAAACTCGCTGTTAAACTTCGGGGGGTGGTAAACCCAATGTTTGAAAGTGAAGGAAAACATCCACCAAACCGACAAACATTCTGTCTGGCCAAATGAAATGATATTTCACCAACCTAGATTTCCATGAAATGAGTAGATTTCCCTTCCTAAACGCTACCTTTTGGGGGGCCAGGTCGTCTGAGGTCGCTATATTTTGACCAGATAAATCCTACTGAACTCCACAATTCCGGCCCGCCTCTCCGCATGGAGTGTCTGGTGATATCAGTTCTGTCGCAGTGACCTCTTGTCGTGCCTGGCATGAAGGCAAGTCTTGCTACCACACCCACCCGGGGCGTTTTTTTGGTGCAAGTTTCGGTCAAGAATTGCTGCTTTTTTCTTATAAACATGCTACATGGCATGTCACGGCATGGTTTAGCGCATAGCAAACTATGTTTTCTTAAATCTTGATTCAGTCCATGGAACCTGTAGTAAGTGGTAGTATGATGTAGTATGAAGATAGCTTGTTTCCGAGAAATCAAAACAGTCATCTTACTTGATGGGCCATTGATTTTTATCCGGGGAAATTTATTCAATCTAGTTGGTTCGCCGTTTACAATAATCTGGGCCACTTGGAACACCTTCAAAAAATATCCTTCACCAAATCTGGATGGTGATATCATCATATTCTTCTTTATTGAATCACGAAAAAAATACGCTTCAGTAAAACTTTGGATCGAATTTCCCCAAATACGGGATGAACATTAAAACAACATCTTTCAAAGCAACACCTAGGAACCTTCACGTGATTTGTTCAAACCACCACCACCCCCGCCTTTCCTTTTCCTTTCGTGAGAAAACAAACCGCCACCAGTACAGCCTTTCAAATCTACGGAATTTCCCCGGAAGTCCCTTGCCATGATGTTTAGGTTGGTGTGGACCCGCACCACCATTATTTTACTAGGAGAGTTTATCATCATCAACAACTTTTTAAGGAGAAAGCGCCACCATCCACCGAGCCGATGATATCTTGGGGTTCCGGTGGCCTCAATTTGACCCACCATCTCTGCGATCAAACGACCGAACCTGAGTGACTGAAATTTTCATCTGCTTGGGAGGGATTTAGCTGGGGGTTAGCTATAGCTAGTTGGTGGTTGAACCAACCAACCTGAATCTGAAAAATATGTTCATCAAATTGGATCATTTTCCATACCTGGAAAACCTAGTGTACCATTTTTTTAGGCAACTGTGGCTGGTTTTAGGGGTAAAGTTGATGGAAATTAACAGCAACTGGTTTTCCAGGTAATAGGGATGAACATAAAACATAATTTGAAACCACCACCTAGTATAGTCATGGAAATTTCAGGGTACTTGGAGGATCATCGCAGGATGGACGGATACGGATCGGGTGACGCGTGGCCCGATTCCAAATTTGCCTTTTTATGGTTTAGAAATGAGGGTGATACTATCCCCTCTACTAAAAGCCAGCCATTTTTGGTAAACACTTGACAGTTGTATTTGTATTGTTGTTCCAACAGACCTCTCAAAGACACCTTTCGGACAGCCTGGCTATAGATTCTCTTTCAGGCCCGGCTTTGGGGGTTTGGCATGTAACCATCTCTTTTAATTTTGAAGAGCTTCTTTCAGGATACTTTCTTCACGTCATTCCAAATTCGCTGGATTGACATGGAACACATACGCAAGACAATCTTCTTGGTATCTAGAAGGATTTTCTTTCCCACAGTCTTGTTTATCTACGTTGGTGGTTTCAACCCATCTCAAAAATATTGGTCAAATTGGATCATTTCCCCAGGTAGGGGTGAACATAAAAGATGTTTGAAACCATCACCTAGTCATCTACTTTGGTGGTTTGTTTTCAAAAACCTATCTGGTCAACTGTCAACCTACCCTCCCCCAAAACGTACCCCTCCTTTCAGAAGCACGGGTTTAATAGCCGGCCTCAAGGGAAACCCAATGCTTAACAATGCCTTTTTTTTTGGGGGGGGAGGGTTGGGTTTGTTAGCAGGGGGGGAATAGGTTAAATCTTCCGAATGTTTCCCATAACAGGGACCAGCATCATCGCCAAGCCAAGAGTATTGGCTTGGTGTCTTCGCCCTGAGCTGCCCAACACTTTCTTCACCATCATTCGACCTTCCTGAAGAGATGTCGCAAATGGAAGTTAGCTCACAACCGTTACCCGTTACCCAGCTCCCGCGACACCTTACTGTAAGGCCCAAGGAAGGGAAGGCCAGTTTATTAGGGGAGAAACTAATTATTGCTAGCTTCCCGGCATTGTCAATTAACTATCAACATTTAGAATCCCTGGAAGTCCAACCACCAAAAAAAATGGTGGGGTGCCGACATCGTAATTACACCCCTCAAAACTCACATGACTGGCTGAAAAATCAGCAACTTGACAGATACATCAACTCTTTGTATGGAAAATGTAGACAAATATACCAGTCCCATGGATCCTATGGGATTGTCATGTTAGTTTTCCAGAGGGTAGATATTCCCCACGAAAAAAATTGAATGGTCATAAACCCCAAGGTATACATTCAGGAAGATCATTCAAGTCAACCTCCAAAAAGGGGAGACAACTAACCTTTGAACAACAGGGCGCATGTCGAACATGGGAAACGAAAGGGGCTTGTAGAACGGATTCAGTAGGGTTTGCTAAAACATATTCGTCTTAGAATTGGATTTTGGATTATCAAATCCCAACATTTCCCGCGTCCTTTTTAAGGCATCCCCTAAATCTCAGAGTCTTTGGGAACCTCCCTTCTGTAAATAGGATTTGGAGCGGACCGGGTGCCATAGTTGGAGGATCATCCCAGGACTTGGATACGTGGTTAATAACCATGGTTGGTTTTTGTCCTTCAAGGATCGAGTTGTGGGACCCCTTCAAAATGGCCTTTCACTCCATGGCGGCTATAAACGGGGGGTGATTCTAACCACTTACAAGTCCTGGAAGAAGGATCCTCCATGTACGGGGTCCACACGGATGTGTATTGAGGAAAGTGATAATAATTTCGCCCCCCCCAAAACTGACAGAAAAAAACACCTGAAAATTGATGCCTGGAAGACTTCCTCCCCTTTTGGGGTAAGCTCGTGGCAAAGTCGCTGTTACTTTTTAATGGTAGTTTCCAACCAAAACAACAAACAAATGCCCTTGACATTCATCCGCACCAATTTTTTTTTAGATTCCCATAAAAAAAGTTTGATCAATTGATATGTTTTTATTTTTCAACGCACGATCGTTGAACCCCCTCCAAATTTTGGTGTCAGCCAGTTTTCTGGATTCTAGAAAAGTTCACTGACAAAACAACTTATATATACCCTGGAAATTTAATAAGATAGCCCCTAAAAATAGGCCTTCCGTAAGGGCAGGCGTAGTCTTCTGACCATCATTTTTCAGGGGCGAGCTGTTAAGTTAAATTTCGAGGGTGTACCGCAAGTCACGTCTCTTCCTCCGGAAATCCCCCGCACCACTCGGCCTCTTCTAGGACGTTGCAGCGCACCCGTTCCAACTCCGCGTCTCCCGATGGCCTCAAATGAGTAGGTTGAGGAGAAACACTTCCTTTTGTTGGGGATGGTCATCCCACAAGGGGTACATAAATCCGTAGTATTGGGTTGATGACCATCCCCTATTAAATATATGGAAATAATGGGAGTTTAGTGCTGCAGTTGACTTTCAGGGAACAAAAAAACCTTGTCAACAAAAACTGCTCCAAAAATTCACCCTCCCCACCTCAAAAATCACCAAGCATTTTTGAGTCGTTTCTTATTGAACAACGAACCCAAGAACACCCAGCACCGGGAGGAAGATTTTTTTTCTGATGGACCTGATTCCTTGACGCATATTAATCATATTATATCCCAATAAGCTCCATGGGACTCGCATATTTACCTACATTTTCCATACATTTAAGCCAAATATAGGTATAGATTCCAAGCATCTGAGCATCTGGGTATATCCATACAAAAAGAAACATCGAACAACAAAAAACAATGACAACAGGGGATCTTCATAAATTGCCATCACAGATCAAACTTGCAAGCAAATGTAGGTACGGTATATAACTATAGGTCACCTGTAGCTATAAATTCTATCAATAATTTCCACGAAAAACAAGGAAATTTTCATCTAGTCTGAGCAAATTACTACAATTCCTAAACCTGAATTAAGAGCATATCGGAAGGGATTTCCTTACTAAACCACCATGTCAAATGACCAACCGGCGGTCGCTAGAATTTGCCCAGGACCTTTGGGCAGGGAAATCCCAACGGATTTCAAGAAAATCTCCCTTACTCATAGGATCCATGGAAATGGTATATTTACCTACATTGATCCCTTTAAAATCAACCAGACATGTCATGTAGGTAAATATACCAATGTAGGTAAATATACCATACATTAAATGGGTCCTATGGGAGTGGAAACCCAACGGTTTGAGCCGATGTATCTCCTATTCAAATGTAGGTAAATATACCACTAATTGGTGGTTTCAACCCATTTGAAACATATATTAGTCACATTGGATCATTTCCCCAAGTAAAGGTGAACAAAAAAAATATTTGAAACCACAACCTAGACCATATGGGGGTTTCCTAAAATGGTGGTACCCAACAACCATGGGTTTTCCTACTAAAAATGATTATTTTGGGGTGTTTTGGGGGTACCACCATTTATGGAAACACCCATATGTGGATCATCTGGGCAATGAAGACAACCTTGCTATCCATCCACGAGAGCGAGCCTGGGAAAGTCATCACTGGAGCGAGAATTCTCCACGACCAAGGCGCGCCTGCAATCGTGATCCGGGATATCCCTACAATATCCTTAGCAAATCTAAGTACCCCAAGAATCCCCAAGGACCCTCCAATGGAAGGGTGAATGCACCTGTATTTCGCAGGAATTAGGGTCCAAAAAAACTAGCCAGGCCTTTGAGGGGTCAGGATACGCAAAGGGTAGCAAAAATGAGCCATGAAGAAATCTCTCTTACCTTTCATGGTTGTTTTTGTTTTTTTCACGAACCCCATAGAACTTGGATTTGCTTCAAATGCTGGGGAAAAAGTGAACCAAAAATATTCTCCCTACATGGTGGTGCGGAAAAAAATGGTGATGCATCCCATGGTACCAAATGAATCACCTTGAACAAATCGAAGGAAATTGAAGCATCAACAGCTCGAATCTGATATATTCATCAGGGTTTAGGAATACATCTTCTATCCATCATGAATTCAAAACACATTGTGACATTAAAAAGTTCAGATTGAAAGAATAGGTTGAGAAATTAAACAATGAGAAATTCAAAGCATACTTTGTGAAATTCAAAGGAAGACGTTGAGAAATTAAACACGTTTCCTTTACTCTTCCTAAAAACCCAACAGTTTCGCCTTTGAAAAACCCGTCCAACTTGAAAACCTCTGCGAGGAGAAAATGCCCAATGCGAACTTGGAAACCCGTTGGTTTGTTGTTTTGGGGTTCCATGTTACCCTGGAAGTCGGCACGGCACCATTCAAAAAAATGCTGGGTTAAAGTTTGGGTGATAATCATTTAATAAACCGTCACCATAAGAAATGGTAGTTCATAAACCCTTACTATACAAAACTGGTGGCAAAGGACTTCCATATGTTAATGCCTTTTATGGGGTCTTCCCATACGTTGAATTTCCGGAGGTTTGTGAAAATTGCCTCCCAACTTCCGTGCCTGGGTGCTGTGAAGCTTTCATTTGACAAGCCTTGGTTGGAACAGCTTCGCTGAATCAAGAGGTCAAAAAAAAATTGGTTGTCCAAGGGCAATGGTTGCTTAAATTGGTAGCACTTCATCCCCTAGCCTCCAAAAAAACTAACTCATCCCACCTTGGGAAGAGGAAAATGATCTTCAAAAGTAAATTGGATTGTATTTCATCCCCATAGTTCATAGGAATCCTTACAATGGTCTATGAAATAATCTCCATACAATTGGGTAGTATAAAATCCTTTTATTCCCTAAAACAACCGATTTTTTTTTCACTGCTCAGGTCGAATCATCGGAAATTGATGGGATTTACCCCCCACACAACAAAAATGGACGACTGTCGAGCCTGCAAAAGGGGACCATTTCAAAAGGAAAAGGCGTCCCAGATTTTTTCAGGGGATATTCGTTAGTTAACGCTTGGAACCTGAAAATGGAGGTTTGGTTCAGATGATTTCCCTATTTCATTTGGGAGCTGTTTTCAGGTTCCAGCCGTTTGGTTTCAGGGGAGTAGTGATGCAGGTGTGGAAAAAGCCGCCAACAGATCAATTGAAAAAACATGAATCATTCACCAACCTGAAAAATCCGCAAAAAGTGTTCCAAAAATTCTCATGCAATGATAATGATACCAACCAATGATACTCCTACTTTAATTTTCGTACGAGGTTGTTTTTTTCAACACAATTAGAGTTGTGATCTTTTAAATTTCCACCCCAAAAAGGGGACACTAGCCTCCCGGTCACCCCGTCAAACCCTCCTACCGTCCATCACCAGGAACCCTACACAGCACCGCCATGCTTTCAGCTTCCCTTTGCTCATCCTCAGCGTCTACTACAGCCACAGCCACCTGGGGGCGGTGCCAGCAGGGTGGGGAATGGGCCCTGTCACCAGTTATAAGTAGGGTCTGCACTTACAGGGGTGAAACCACCCCAGTTACCCATCTATTTTCGGCCATTTATAGGGGCACTATAACTGCATTTACCACGATCGTACGGGGCCAACTTGTAGCTGGCAATTCGATATATTCAGTTAGCCCATGCAAGAATGGAGGCATTTTGAAGGGATCACCAGCTAGTTCATAATCTAAGAATTTTTCAACGTACCCCTGGAACATACCCCAGACCCCCAACCTGCTCCAAGGGTATGTTGGGGTTTTCTTAGACGTAAGGCTCATTTTCAATTAAGTATCAACAAATATGTCATATAACTGCTAGGTGTCCACCTCGTAGCTCCTGCGTGAAAAATCATTCCCATCATGGGCCAATAGCTCTCAGATCCAGGTAAGATTTTTGATCGGTAAATATGGATACCAATGCCAGGCCGACAGTGGGTAATCTACCCACATTTTTTAAAATTACAACATGGGGGTGGTTACTCTTTCTGGTTCAGTGGAAAATGGTTGTATTCAAGAAATGTCACTGTATAATTGGAGATTCACCCAATCTTCACTGAACTCTAATGATGGGGAGGGGTGACCCCCCAAAAAAATTAGCATGTCCCCTGAAAAGGGACCATCTCAAAAGGACAGGCTTGTCTTGCGGTCCCATCATTTTTCAGTGGCGAGGTCTTAGTTTTTTAGGGGGAGTACCAACATGAAAAATTCTCAAAGAAAAAATCAGTACAGGAAATACTTCCCTAACACCACCACAAGTTGGTCCCCGGATCCAGTTATAAATGGAGTTAAAAGCCACCATAAATGGCCGCAAATACATGGGTAACTGGTGTTATTTCACCCTACTTACAGGGGTTATAACTCCGCTTATAACTGGGTAGGGGCCTACCTTGCATCATCACTGTCGTTGTTGGTCCAAAATTCGCTCAAAAATCAATGATTCGGGCAAAGGTACCACGGCACAGTTCTTCTCTGTGACCAGCTCGGGCAAAATGGGAGTGACCGTGTCCCACAAAAGCACCTGTGGTCGTTGTTGTGGTTGTGGTTGTTGCTGCTGCTGTTGTTGTAATCGTATCATTATTACTATTATTATTATTATCATTATTATTATGATCTTTTAGGACATGATTGACTTTTGCCAGGAAAAAATCCACATAGCCTATGAATCTGTAGTGGGCGAACCATCTCTCAAATCCCCACTACAGCCAAAAGGGCTATGTAAGATGATATAAGTTAGGTAAGCAAACAAGTTCAAGTCTTGGAAATCAAACGAAATCAAATCACCACGGGTTGGCATCCTTTGGGAAGTTTGTTTTTTTGCATCCCTATCAGGTTCAAGTTCACCCCCCACCACTCCAAACCAAAAAACTACTCGGGTTTGCTCTCAAATGCTTAGAAAGTTCCAAAGATATTCTCCCAAATGCTGGTGCAAAATGGTGTTTTATCCCGGTACATACAATCCCTAAAAACATCACCCAACAAAAACACAAATCCAAGGGGTTTACCTGAGGGGTTCTTATCCACCATTGTCCCTTTAAATGGGCCCTTTGTAAACCTTGCTTTCCGGTGGGGATCCTGTTGGGAGGGCCATGAATACACACAGACCTGGAACCCAACAAAACATCCACAAATTAAATTGGTTGGGGATAGCCTGAATTATTATTGGTATATTTTATAATTGGATGATTTTTGGGAAATTTACCTCGAAGTCGGCTATCAATTGGATGATTTGGGGGAATTTGGAAGGGCTCCCACAACCGATCCTTGGGGGACTTACGGTCACCACGGTTAACCACGTTCTATTTGGGATGATCCTTCAAGTATCTGGGCAATTTATGAAATCAATCCTTAACCTGAATGTTTCGGCCATGTTGGTCAGGATTCCCTTACTTTTCACTACCTTTTGGGTTTTTTCCCAACCGGCGGGTTGGTCGCGAAAAAAATTGCCTAGATGATTCCAAGTCATTACCATGGAAAAATGTGATGTTTCATCAAACGTCCATTAAAAAATGGTTGTTTAGGGTTCCAGGGAGAAACTTCTCATCAATTTTGTTTTCAGGTCATCTTGGAGATGGATTCGCACTTTTTCGGAAGTGAAGGAATAATCAACCAAAGGTAAATTGGTGGTTTGGATATTTGGGATTCCCTTATGAAAGGGATTGTTATTTAGGGGCACCCCTAGAATCCCGCACCACCAACCCAAACCACCAATTTACCATTGGTTGACACAAAATTTACAACCCCGCAAACTAACTTGGTTCACATGAAACATGGGGGCCCCTGGAAAAGGAGATTCCTTTTTCGAACCATCATTTTCAGGTTCCAGCCGTTAGTTTTTGGCAAAAGTAGCCTTTCAATGAGATGGTGATGTGAAAAAGCCCAGGGTAAGGAAGGGATCATACATCACAGAAACACATCCAAGTAAATGGTAAGTTACAGTTATTCATGTTGGTTGGCCGTTTGTCATTGGAATAAACCCATGGTAGAAAGGATCAAACAGGGTTTGCGATGAACGTCCCCCTTCAACATCACAAAAACAGGTGTTTGAAAGGTGACTACCATCATTCTACGCCACTAAGGGTGACGTTCAAGCTCCCAAAAACCGCAACATTTAGCAAACCCTATCAAACATCGCCTGTCCTTTATTGCTTGCAAGGTTTTTTCCATCAAAACAACATTCTTTCAACATTCACCGACAAAAAACATGAAAATCAAGCCAATAGGATCCATGTATGGTATGCCTACATGTACCATAAAAATCAACCAGACACGTAGGGAAAGATACCAATCCCATGGATCCGTCATGGGCTCTATTTCAAACAGAATACCACAGTGTCCATTCTTTGCTTTCCAGGTTTTTAGCTTCCATTTGTGGTATATTTTGGATCTACCCTCCACCCAGGATTCCAGTAACAAATGAAGGTTTATAAGGATGCCCGATCCTAAAAATGCAAGAATCCTGGTGGTGACTGTTACTCGGCAGGAGGACAACCCAATATATATCTATTTAAATGGGGATGTTTCATAAGCCAACAAAAGGATCCCATCATAAACCAATCAGTAAAATGGGAATGTAGCTACTTAGAAGTCCTGGGATGATTCTCTAAGTACTGTAAGGAGACTACCCAAGCCATGTGGAACGAACCATTGTTATTACCCACTTGCTAAATGGGATGACCCTCCAAGTGGGGTAGATCTAAGGTATATTTACCTACCATTTACCTCCTCATCCCCCTTGACGGCCTTCACCAAAATCCCCCAAAACCCCCCAAACCACACCACACCTCCACCACCGGCGGTCGGGCGGTCGGCCAACTGCCACGGACCTTGGGAAGTTGAGCTGAGATTTTTGGGTAACAAGATGGGCCCCCCGAAGCCTATTATTTTCGTGGATGTATCCCTAGTTATACCCATCTACAACCATGGTTTTTCATAGGGTTTGCTGGGGTTTATAACTACCTTATAACTAAGGGGGGCCTCGGTGGTTGAAGTTCGCAAAACCATCTGAAAAATAGGCGTGGGTCAAATTGGATCATTTCTCCAGGGGTGAAAAGAAAACGTATTTAAAACCACCACCTAGCAACCAATGTGATCTTTTTGAAACCAATGTGAACTTGTTTGCCAACTTGTTTCACCAAGATGTGTTTTTTTGAAAGGATTTACTTCGTATTATTTCAACCAGGATTTTTTCCAAGCAATTCACCCGAAAATTTGGAAATTATCATGCAATTGGTTGGTGAATGATTCAAAAAAAGCAAACGTGCGCTTTTAAAGACACTTCCCAATTCAGTGGTCATTCCAAAAACAAGGGGGACATATTTAAATATTTCAAATCCTGAAGTTTTTGGTGTTTTTTGACAAAGTCATTTATAGTTGGTGGCTGACTTGGTTGTAAGAAGTTAGCATATTTCAACAGTCAACCAGAATATCCACCAGATGATCTGACTCTTCCCGTCCCCAGATGGCAAATTCCACTTGGACAGCATGAAGGTGATATACACCAGTGGGACTTCATCTTCCGAAAAGAGGGTTTGCGATAAAGGTCCCCCCATATAAACAACGAAAAAAACAGATGGAGGATGTACCATCATTTGAAGCCTTTGGAGTTGTGGTGTTTAAAGCCCCGAACAGGGGACGTTCACCCGCCTTGTTTTTTGTGGACGCCTTTGGCACGCCGGTGATTGATTTGGCATTGAGATTTACTTGTTGAAACCCGAGCCGAGAAGAAGAAAATAAAGATCCTGAGGTGATTGCAAGTGGGTTTCATTTCATGGGCAATTTCAAAATCCCTGTATTAGAGAGTAATCCCCGAAACATAACCCAAACAAGCAGTTATTTTTCATTGCCATTGTCACCTGAAATCAATGTGTGTATATATATATATATTTATATACATATATCAAACTGATGGTTAATTGGTGGTTGGGGTTGGTGGTTTGGGATTCTAGGGGTATCCCATCCCTAAATAAGCATCCCTTTCACAAGGGGATCCCAGGAATCTCAACCACGGGGCCCCAAACCACCAGTTTACAATTAGTTGGTATGTATATATTTCTTAGATGCAACTAAACCAGACTTATTCATCCTCACCTGTTAACAAAAAATCAAAAAAAACACACCTTGCATTTGAGACCTGTGAAAAAGAAGTAAACGAAAAATCAACAATGAGGTGAAAAATATGTAAACATTCCTTCTGGGAAGTATATATATGTACATAAATATGTGTATATATGTGTATAAACATACCTATGTAAAATGGATGAGTACCGGTATAATGCTGGCTTGTCATAAAAATGGATGAGTACCGGC
>DF241914.1:84159-109662 GCA_000507305.1 Breviolum minutum Mf 1.05b.01 | reverse complement strand
GCTTTTCGTGCGAGGCTTCCTCCAAATTTCATAGAACAATACTTCCAAAACGAACGTTTCGCGCGATGCTTCCGACAATTTCCACAAAAAATTTGCATTTCACTACAGTTTCGCGCAATCGACCCGCCGAATCCTACGAGAGGGTTCATCCAGAAAAAGCAAAATGTGCGTCTCGCTACAACGGCGCGCCATCCAAAATTTCAAAATGTACGTTTCACTACAGCGGCGTGTGCGAAAATGTATGAATCCAGCGCACGACGTCCGGGGCAACCCGCGGCATACAAAAATCAGCATTTTACCACAGTTTCGGACATCTGACCAGCACGAAGTGACGAGAGGGTTCAAGAACGAAGTTCCTAGAGAGCCGAGAGTGCTTCATTGAAGGCCTTTCATGGTAACAGCTTAGTTTGCCAGCTTGTCTTTGCTAAATTAAGCCTTTTGTCGAGATAAGCCTTCAAAGGCTCTCCTTGACATGGTATGATGTATATGCAGCATATACATGCTGTATGATCACCATGTTTCACCGAACATCATGCCTGGCTGCAGCCAATACGGCATGTGGCCAGGTTTTGATGTGCGCTCAGTCAAAAAATATATGATTTTAGGAAACCTCAGTTTCGAAATAATGTATATACACCTATATTTACCAAAAACATATGTTCAAGATATCTCCGCTGCGTGTCATGTGCATGCACAGTTTTGGTGATGCTGCTGCAGTTTTCAGTTTTGTGGTGTTTGTTAACGCCAGTTTGGAGTTTTTTCTCCCCGGGGTTTTTGATAATAACTTCCACAGTTTCACTGGGTGATTTCACTTCCCTTTTTCAATTGCACTGACTCAATGGGTTCCCAGCCATAACGCATCAGAATTAAATGATACTAGTTGGTTTGATTCACCAAAGAGGTTTGGACATAAAATATTTGTACCCTCAATTTCCACTGCGTGCCATGCTGGCACTTGGCCGGCGGCGTCAATGGTGGAGCTGCATGCGTTGAAGTCCAAGAGGTGCCCCCCTTTACCCAAGCATGCACTGCAGGGATGCAAGGTTGTCTACGTGCTGTAGAATTTGCACAAACTTAGGTGATGGATGTCACAGATGATTTTACATGTCGGCGGTGCAGTTTTATCACACACTTCCGCCCCCAAAGCAGCATTTTTGCGATCAAAGTAGTCATGGCTTTGAAAAAGTTGAAGCCTGCCAAAAGGCAAGGCAAGGCAAGGCCAAAGGTTAAGACCTCCAGCTCTAAAAATGGCTCCACCCGTCGCTTTCGCATGTCGCGTGAGAAGTTGCACCCCGGTCTTTCCTTATTGCCCCCTAACTGCACGGAAAGGATGGGTATATAAATGGATCACGAAGATAAAATTAAAAACGATGACTTTTGATTTGTTGAGAACATGGGTTTGGAATTGGAAGCAAAAGGTGATATGGTAGAAGAACAGTTGATGTGTAGGCCTAGAAAAATTAAAAAAACTCATGTTGCTAGTTCGATCTATTTTGAACTTTTTGGGACCTTTCCTGGGCCCTGAGGCTGATGGCATTATCGAATGGTGGCTTGCCTTTTGCTTTACTGGCTATCTTTGACCTCACCCTCCGAAGCATGACACAACCGTCAGTTGCTACTGGTTTGCAAACAGTCTTGCCAAGGATTTGAAATTTAAGATACTGAAGGTAGAACGAATTTCCGTAGGTACCTTTAGATAATAGCAAATGATGGTCTCCTACTTTCCCAATTTTCCTCCTTTGGACTCCAATTTTTTTCTCCGAGACTTTGGCATGCGCAGAGATCTTTGCTGGATGCAAATCGATTACTGGTGGTTTCAGGCAATGGTGAATCTGTGGTGGATCTGATGTAAGACTTCCAAAATTATTGCAATTCAATTTCAAGTCGAAAGTTGAAGCGACATAGTTCTACATGTAGAGTGAACCACCACTGTTTCTTGAAGAGTCTTGAAGAAACATGGGGTGATATGCTCATCTTTGAGAGTCGTTTATTGGTATCTACCATCCCCACATTGCGACGCGGCAGGGCTTTGGGCCTTGATGCAGCAAGCTTTGAAGTTTCAGACCGACCACTACAAGAAGATTTCCTGACTGGCATTGGGTTTGCCTATGCTCTGGCATTGCTTGCCAGAGTTGCTCGATTTGCAACTTGGATCATTAAGTTTGGCCGGAGATGAGTGCAAGAATGATTTCAAAACAAAACGCACCAAAACAGAACATATATACTGAACATACTTGGTGGAATGGTCCTGGCATCCCAGTAAAAAAATCTACTTGAATTTAAGAGCTTAGCGTGTAAAAGGTTCCTTCACGTGTTTTCTCAACTGCCCAACGCCCCAGCCACTTCTCTAATTCGCTGCTCCACTGGAACCAAGGGAGGAGTCTACTGGATGGCTCCAGTTTGCTCAACATGGGTTTGGGTCAATCGGCACCTCACTTGCAACCTAGACATTCGCAAGGTGTGTAAGATGAGGTTAAGGTGTACTGGACGATGTTTCTCAAAGTAACTCAAAGTATGGTTCATGAGTTTTCTCAAGGTGTGTTTTTGATGATTCTTCTCAAGGTGTGTTTGATGATTGTTACAAACGTTGTCTAATTGTGCTTGATGATTGTCCCCCCTTTTTGTGAAGGGATGACTTAACCATATATACACAAAACAGGCCTGAGAAACCTACTGAAGAATCCTTGAGGGTTGAAGATGCTTAGTAAAACCCTGGGTTCCAGAAAGACTTCACTGCCATGCATGCCCGCTAAGTGGAACATCGTGCCGAAGTCGAGAACGACCGCTGGGAAATACTTCTTTGGAATCGGTGAGTTCAGCGACTCTTGGCTTGTAATCCGAAAAAATGGGCCTGGACTTTAGTGATGCAACTGTTGAAAAAAAGCTTCTTTAGATACATGTTTGAAGGACATATATAAATGTAAGTAGTTTGAACTGTTTGAAGGATATACAAGATATGTAAATATCTTGGATTGTTCCAAGGTTGGTTGAACACCATATGTTTCAGGTTAGGATTCTCTGGAAGTTTGAACAAAGTTAACATTCACGATGAATTGCATCACCCAAGAAAAGAAGTTTGAACAAAGGTAACCTTCACGATGCATTGCGTTTCCCAAGATAATTTTCAATGGGTATTGAATTTAGAACTACCCAAGAATGCGTTTCACATGTAAATGTTGTCAGCCCGAAGGATCAAAGTAGTTTAAGGGAAAAAAAGTAGCTCTCAGCGGTCCCAGCGATGTCATCCCCTTCACAGCCAACTTCGCCTGCATCGGATGCCGGTTGGGATTGGGAAGTGGCCATGCCAGAGCATGGTGAAGAGCTGTTTGTCCAGGCACTTCGGCTCTTAGGGATTGAGATGGCACGAGCAGTTCCCGCAAAAGTTAGGTCTGAGGCCATCACACCCCTTGGAGATGAGCCTAAGCTTCCTCTTTTGGTGGGTGACTTTAGTTCCAAGACGAAGGAGCGTACTTTGAAGCCTAACTGCATTAGATTAATGTTCAAGTAAAAGAATTTGTATCAATAAAGTCAAAACATAGTATCTATCAAAAATTGATGAAGAAAAAACACTGAGGATCAAGAACTACTGGTGCATTCACACCCTCACCAAATTTGCAGCCTTCCAAATGCGTTACCCATCAAAGCCGGAGCTTCTGATTGTCATGGAGTCTTTCAATGAACAGTTTCAGGCCTAATTGTGTCTGGCGTCTAAAAGGTTTTTCATGTTGAACAATTCAACATTTGTTTTTGTTTAGTATCAACCCTTCACCATCATCACCACCCACTGCAGAACCTTGCCATCCGATGCAATGAAGACTTTGCTCCTTGGCCTCCGTGGATGGTGGTATTCGGTTGAATTCTGTTTTGCGAGGGGTGAAAATTGAATGGAAGTAACTGAAATGATTTTTTTTACCCAACCAACTTCCCCAAAGGACTATGCTGAAATGATGGACAAAACCATCAAAAAGGTGCAAAAGATGTGGTCGGGGCTTCGAAGGACTGGTCCGGTTGATTAATATAGAAGCAAAAATATCGAAGGACTACCTTGATAAGTGGAAGCATTAAAGACCTGAAGATCCTGAAGTATACTCAAATACATATCATCATCTCAGCTGAAGTAAAAACTTTGTCCCAATCCTCATACAAATGATTAGACGTTTCTATTTGCGCAGGATGTGGCAAAACTCCAAGCATTCTTCCCGCAGTGCATGGGTGCAAGTTCTGAAAGACAAGATGAAACGCGCTACCCCTGTGCCTACTGAAGATCCTGATAAACAAGTGGACTTGGATGCAGAAACGGAGGTTCTTGGCGATCAGTCTGATGGTGAATCAAGCGATGGGATCCCTGATAACTTCTTTGGGGTTATAGATGAGCCGTTGTTTGATGGATCGGAGCCTCCTCTTTCCCAACCACGCCCTATCATGGACGATGAGGTTTCATGGATGATATTTCAGGTTTATCTCCATGAATAGTTTTTTCCAAAGGGTTTGTTTCAACAATGTATCATGTAGCATTTAAGCGCTTCCATCATCAACATACAACCCAGTTTTCACTTCACTTCTCAGGACAGCGATTGCAACAGCGATGTTTGGAACAAGAATGACAATGAGAATCTGAAGCTTGGGGAACAGGATGATGTGAGTGAAACCGGTGCTGCCTGTGGGTCCCCTAGCATTGAGGGTTCACCAAAGGGTTCACCAAGTGATCGTGCTGAACGTAAGCATGCCCAAGATGCCCTGGTTCTTTTCGACCCCGAGGACATTGTGGGGGCCCAAAAGGTTTGAAGAATTTGATTCAATAGGTTAACCTTCAAAATATGAAATGTTTTCTCTTTTCCTGGATTCTATGAAGACCCCATTGAAATTTCACTTTGATCTAAAATCCCCTGAGGACCCAGAAGATTATGAAGAAGAGCTTGAGACAGCCCAACCTGAACCCATTGCTCTTGAGTCGAAGAAGGGGAAAAAACGTAAGGCCTCCAAAGACAAGGCCAACCCTAAAGCTGCGAAGCCAGGCAGGCCTCCTGCTGGTCCACTTCGAGGCAATGGAGGATCCTTGGAGATTGATGCCATATTGAACAGTTTCTTGGAAGCTTACCGACCAGTTATCAGAGCCTTGCCTACATGCCTGTGGCCTTCTTCTGACAAGCATGGTGAGCATTCATATACAGTGTACCTTGCCATATGTTGATATAGAAATCTTAGAACACCTTGTTGATATAGGAATCTGGGGGGTAGGGTCTGATTTCTTTGCAAGTATGAAGCTAGCTAGGATTTTCCACAACGACATAATGTTCCAAAATTTGCTATGATAGCATTCATTCATTCCTGCTTCCACTGACCAGCGTCCCCAAAAAAAACAACAAGGTGGATTGGCCAAGCTCGTGTTGAAGTTCTGCTGCGACAACAGGCTTTCAAACCGAAGTGTGATGTGAATGGGTTTAAGCTTACTGGTGAAGATGGCAAATCGAGTCTAGGTTTGCAAAAAAGAGTCACGGGGTGTTTAGGATGTTTATAGCTTCGCCAAAGTCATTCCAGAGTTCTTCCCCAAGAAATCTCATCATTCAGTATCATTCCAAGATATCTTTCCCTCCCCAACAGCAAAAGATACAAAGGTTGTTTAGATTCAACCTTGCTTCTCTCAGGATGACCTTTGTGAAGGACATCAAGAACACTTGGGTGAAGGTTGCGGAGAAGATGGGGGTTGAAGTCAATCCCATTACTGGTGGTGTGAGTTGCTGACCCTAAGGGTAAAAGCGATCTTTTAACATGCTGGTCAAGGTGGGTAGTATGTACTGTAACATATGTGTTTGATTTCTAACCATCATTGGTGTTTGTACAAGCTAGGTAGTCACCAACCAAAGTGTTTGATCTCCAGCATGGCCGAAAGTATATAGCTCAGGTAGCTGCCATATATGCACATTGTGGCAGGGAGGTTGCAATATGATCACAAAGTTATACAAAGGTGTTAATCAAATTAATTGTCCATGGTTTTGTCCGCTAGTTTTGCAAATTCTGATTTTGTTGCTTTGGGGGTAAGGCAACCTTCCCAAGCCCTGTGGGGGGTGTGTGATGGTAGACTGAGCGGTTGTCTTGAGGCTCCAGGCACACATAGCCAAGAGAGTTGAGCCTGACACGTCGATAGAAGGTGAATATGTGCGTGTAGGGTTGATTCCCTATCAAACTGAAACCCCTAAGAGTTATGAAGTAGGGGTTCAATCTATTGATTGGGCTTCAAAAACATCACAACCATCCTCTAGGCATTTGGGTGGTGTAGGTTTGATCGTGTCGTTCCTGAGGAACGTTATGGTGACAAGATGCTGTATGTGCATGTACATCGCTTGCATACTGAAGACCGTTTTCATATTGGAGCAACCAGGGAGTAGTCTACTTGAATGGCATCCTTATTTTCAGCTGCTTTGCAAGCGGTTCTGCATCTACAAAGTACCCCAGCCAAACTAGAAAGTGAAGGAAAACAAAAGATGTTTTATAGCCTTGTAGACATCTCAAACACAAAAAAGAACGCTCAGGTATTTCTATGGCTGGGCTCCTATGGTGGTGGAAGTGCCTTGCCTGGCAGTCGGTGGTGTGGCAAACAAACAATAAACCTGGTATCCGGGAAATGTGCAGGAAGTGAAACTATCATTGCTAGAAGCCCAAATTACTGTAACCACTTCAACAGCTTGCTAGGTCCAAAGCCGACCCTGCTGTACTCCAACCACCCTTTCATCCAGCAGCTCTACTTGCCTCTCCCACAGAATGTGGAGTGGACCGCAGACATGTCTCGAAAGCACCTTGGTTTCCCAACCCGTGGAGGTCTTTGTTTCCAAACTTGTTCTTCTCCCCTTTGTTCCCAAAGGAATATAGCAGTGAATGTAAACTGAACCATACCACTTGAGTATATGATTTTTTCATAAAGGTGAATATGTTCCCATATAGTTTGTTCCGGGTCCATGCATCGTGGAAGCAATCTTACCACCATCTAATCTATCATGTAATTCCCATGAATAATCCCCCAAAAGCATTTCGGCCTAGGTATATCGATGGAAGTGGCGTCCAGAGAGTTTGCGGGGGGAGCGAGTTAAAGATCTCGCAGCACTACCCTAAGCTCTTTGGGCATGCTGTTGCGCAAGCCTGGGCCCAACATGCTAAAGACATCAAAAACGATGGCCAACAACAACTGAGACTCGACTTATGTGGTTTCAAAAACAAAGACACACACGTAAGCTTTACGCGTAATCCTGTGACTTGATATTGGTTTCATATCACTTAATTTGGGTGATTGGCTTTTCGATGGTCGATGGATTGGTGCATTAGTGTAGCTTCTTGCTTCATATATATGTAACCCAGACTTTATCTGAAGTCAGGTTAAGGTTAAGGTCGTGTTGATGAGCCTACCTTCTATTGTAAAATTTGCAAACCCTGGCCACATCTATCTAAGGAAAGCCCTTACAACAACAAGGCAGCCTTCCAGCCGCCGTGGCAAGGACAGTGAATGGGTAAAGGGCCATGGGAAAGCTAAGTAAAACATGTCAATATCTAGAAAAAATAACGATACATATATATACATATATCTTTGAAACCTTACTTCAAGCATGGAGACCTTACTTCAACTTTCCGCCCTAGATAGACCATCTCTTGACCACCCTTTGTGTTGGCCCCCCGATGTTGCTCGCCGGTAGGACTTGAAGTGGTCTGAGGATGCCAACCTGGCACAAGTGGCAATGGCTCTGCGATCTTAAAGATCTGAGGTTTTTATGCTCGAGGAATAGTGCCTTGAAATTAACCTTGAAATTAAGGTATAGCAGCTGGGATTGGGGTGGCCCCGAGAATGGTTTATAAATCTCATAAATTTAAAAGATTTGTGTGGTTTTGTTCAAGTTTGTTTGGTTTTTTTTGGTTTTTTCAACATCCGGGAATCCGGGAATAATCCGGGAAACACCCGGGGAAAACCCGAGAAAAATTCCTGGATTTGGGGGCAACCAAAAAATTACCAAAAAATCACCAAAATTTTGGAGAAATATCAGGAATATTCCCGGATTCTTGCAAAATTCCTGGGATGTGGCTGAAATTCCCGGGGCCCCCAATACTGCAGTTGCCCGACCATAGCCCGAATTGGTGAAAAAATGATTGGGTTCAATTCATCTTGATTTGGACCAAGATTGAAATCAGTACTTATGCATTCATGATTCATTGGAATTGGTCTGGAGTGAATTTTGCAAACTTCAATTGAATTTTCAGTGAAATTCTTGTACAAAAGTGGAATTTGCCGAAACCATATGTTATTCTTCACAAAGCTGTTTTCGTGGTCAAGTCCGTTAAAGGGTGCTTAGCGTTGGGGGTGCCAATGCCTAGCTATCGCATACGTTCCAAAAGTGCTCCTAGGGGTAGGAGCCCAGACCCTAGAAGTTTGAAAAAGGCGGCTGCAAAGGCCAAGTCCAAGTCAGCTAAGACTGCTGATCCTGCCTTTGTAACACCCCCACCGAGAGCTAAGAAAAGCTCACCACCCAATTCAGTGGAGGGAAAGGTTGCCCGTCAGATTTCTTTTGGTCGGAACACCGAACACCAAATCCATGCAGAGAACGACGCCCCGAAAGATATGAAGCTAGCTGAAGCTGATGCCATTCTTAAGGCTATCAAGGACTCTAGATTGTGTTGGTTTGGGTATGTTTGGGTGTAATCCCCTCACAAAAAACCTGAAGGTTCTTTTGAAAATTCCCCTACAAACATGATTTGTTCACTGCTCTTATCTGCAGGATGTCCCAAAAGCGAAAGGAGAAGACGCTGAGGAGGGTTCTTCCTCTTCAGAAGAAAAGGAGGAGCCTGAAAAGAAGGTGGAGAAAGCTGCTTCAAGCCAGAAGGCCTGGTGGAAAAGGTTTGAAGTGCCGGGAAAATATGAGAAAGCGAAGGGGCAGCCAAAAGAAGCATTCAGAAAAAAACAGAGACTTTCCAAAAAATCTTTAGCATCGATGAGATCATGGTGGGGTTCAAAATGTTTACCTTTGGTGCAGGAGAAACAGAAAGCTAAAGAAGACAAGGATGGTAAGATCAAAAGGAAGTCAAACGGGGATGTGGAGTCTGCTGAAAAGAAGAAAGGAAAGGCAGAAGATAAGAAGATTCGGAAAGAAAACAATGCAGAGAAGAGTGAACAAGAAAGCAAGGGAGGAACGAGCCAGAAGGATCAGAAGAGAAACAAGGGTGGGAAGCAGAAAGACGCGAAGTGCGAGAAGAAGAAAGATGAAAAACCAGAAGAAAAGAAAGAAGAACAAGAGGATGAAAGTGAGAGTTCTTCTTCAGAGGAGAGTGCTGATGAAGAAGGATCTGATGAGAGCAAGGAAGAATCCACAGAAGAAGAAGAAGAACAAGAAGAAGCAGAAGAAGGTCAAAGTGAGGAGGAAGGAAGTGATGAGAAACAGGAAAGTGAGGATGAAGAAGGCAGTGAGAGCGAAACTCCTGAGTCATCTCCTGAGGATGAAAAGACTGAAAAGGATGAGAAGGATGAGAAGGGTAGCAAGCCTGGGATTTTGAAGAAGAAAGGAAAAGCCAGTGATGATGACAAGGAGGACAGCGAAGACATGGGCTCCAGCGAAGAAAGTGGTGAGGATGCTAGCTCATCTGAGGAAAGTGAGAAGAAGACTGAAAAGAAAAAGAAAAAGGAGAAAAAGGAGAAAGCAGCAGAAGGCAAGACTGCAAAGATGAAGACCAATGCACGGGAGAAGGAAAACAAGAGAGACAAAAAGGATAGGAAGGAAAGCAAGATCGATGCCAAGGAGAAGGACAAGGAGAAGGACAAGGAGAAGGACAAGGAGAAGAGCAGCAAGAAGCGAAAGGATGGTGATGATTCGAAGAAGTTGTCAGAGTCAGAAAAGCCTTTGAAGAAGACGAACAAAGGAAAGCAGAAAGAATGGTCATCAACTGTTTACAGAAAAGAATGGCAGGCATTCACCAGGTGGCATGAGAACAAGAAAAGGTGTCCAGCAAAGATCGTCGCAGCTTGCAAAAGCCAGGAGCTATAGCCAGCACCCTTTCCATTTGTTTCCCATTTCTTTAGTAAAGAAAACTTCCCATGTAGTTTACCAGGTTTCCTATTTACTCCGAATATAGTTCCTCCCTTCTCTAAAACCTTGAACTCCAAAAGTCATCATTTCTTGTCAGGAGACTCGACATCAGCTGTTCAAAGACTACATGGAGTCTGGAGAGGACTTTGCTGCTGTGGAGGCTAAGTTCCAATTGCGACTAGAAGAAAGTCAACGTACCTCTGTGAAGTATGGGTTCCGGAATGATCAGTGGTTAATCAAACACCATGGTGAGAAGAAGGCATCACGGATCATGCAACGTAAGCGGTCTCTAGGACTGAAACTCGACTTGGTGTTTATGTTTTATGCCCATACAGCTTTTGTATTTCCAAAATAGTTCCCCCATCACACTTTTCCAACCCAAGCATTCGACCCTAGCCTCATTGCCATATCACCATCATCATCGCACAGCCTTTCTCCTAAGGACAATGCCGGACCCGGAGTTTCCAGGGGAAGACGAGCACTTGTTCTTTGTGTTGGTGGAGTTCAATGTCGAAGACATCAAGGAACTCCGCAGAATCACGCAAATGGAGCTTACTGGAAGTTTGGATTCTGATGGTGTAAAAGCCTTTGTTGAAGTTTCTTATTTGCAAGTAGTTTGCCAACTTAAATCATGGAAGGTTAGTTCCTTAAATCAAAAAAGTTAGGAAATATTGGGAGATGAAAACTTATCTTCAAGAGTCTTCCACATACTCACTCATCCCTGAAAGCCTATTGGACCCTAGGCTGGTGGTTGCCTGGATGGGAAGCAACATCTGGCTTTGGGTGACAACATTGGACCTGAAGGAGTTCAAAAGATGCTTGCAAATGCTGGGGTAACTGGTGGGAAGAAAAAAGGTAAAGGCGGCAAAGACAACAAGAAAGCAGGTGGAGATACGACTACTAATGGAGAAGAAGCCAAACAGGCGACTACTTGCTGTATTTCATTGAGCATGGTTTAGTTATAGCCCAAATCAAATCCCCAACAATACTGGACCAACCATGTCATTGGTGCAGGTTCAGCCGGAGACACCTTTAGATCGTGCCCAGGGTTTGCTTCAGAAGGTGCTGAAGGATGCCAACAATTGCCGGAGTCTAGACAGCAATTAGTCAAATAAATCAAAAGTCCACATTCATTCACTCATATCCTTCCTTCATTCTGTCTTTCTTTCATTCTTTCTTTGATGTATGAAGATTTGAAATTAGAAAAAGGTATAAATATTTTTGTGGCTTTGGCATAAAGACTTCCACTGACATTCCTGACACCTCAACACCTCTTTGCTTACCTAAGGGATCACGCGTTTAAGCTTCGGCCTATCAATATGTCTGGAGACCTTATCCAGCAGCTCAAGGCATGCTCATTGAAGCTTGGGAAATGTGCCGAAACACTTCAGCAAAAAAATCAAGGAGAAGTGCAACAAAAACCGGCACTATGTAGATGTGATAGAGGAAGTGTCTTGTTGAAATCAACTTTGAAAAAGAAAAGTCATCACTCAATTCAGTATAACAAAAGTTGGCATTGTAGTCCTGAGAAAGGGTTTCCAACCTTTACTCTATCCCGACTCTTTCTGAGGTAAGGCAGATAAGAGAGATCGCTACGGAACGGGTGGACCTTGCAAAAGCTTTGATTCGTGCCGTGGATAAGCCAAACAAGACAAACAAAAGGGCCAAAACGGCCGAAACGCCGGCAGTGGATGCAAACGCATCTTCTGAGGCAAAAGCCTCTTAGTTGGACTTTTTTGATCCAGATTGCCAAGTTACTTTTAGGTTCTAGTTCGTTTTCGAACTGCCATGGGGTGTTTGACAGCTAGGCCCTTAATCCTTCCCAAATCCAACTTCAATTTGATATCAAGTTAAGTCCAAGAAGAACAGCGCATTTCAAACCACCACCAAAAGAGATTTTTTTCCATGGAGGGCAGGGTCTACTGTCAATAAAGATCTTAGCGCACAGCAGGGATTCACAAGCCTGGACCATTCAAGTGAGCATTCTTGTCAAAAAACAAAAGCGTTTAGCGGCCAATGCCCTTCAGAAATCCCTTCATTACTTTCAGGATATCTTACTCAAACACTCAACCATCCCACGCAGGTGTCGCTCTAGGTCTCCTCGTCCACTCCGAAAGGATGAGTTCGGCAGCACCTTGGCAGCCAAGAATGATCTGAAGTGGTTGGGGGTTTCAACTGGGCTGATGCATGGTCTTTTGGGTTGAGGGTTCATGGTTTGCTCCCCTTAGTTTTCTCTGAGATTGTCATTCTTTCATTACTCTTTACTGAGGTATTTTGATTTCAGCTTCATCGTCTTCAAAGCGGATCTTGAAGAAGATTTGCACTGGGGTCACTCAGCACAAGTTGTAGAATCTAGCAATGATATCTGGTATTTATACTGATGCTTGGGAAATTAGAACTCAAAAAAATGAAAAGAATAGTTAGATTACATCACCCAACCCTTCCCATATATGGACATTCAGATTGCCTTTCTTCATGGGCTATTCTCACATCCAACCTCTACCTAGGCTACATCTGCAATAGATGGGTGCAGGGACGCTGAAAAGCTGATTGACGACAATGTCAATTGTCCCTTGGCTTTGGAGATGACACGGTGGCTCAAAGGAGGCCACGCTGAAAGGTCTTTTGCGAGGCCCATTGATGTCTAAAGCATGTTTTGTTTTTCAAACTACGTGATTTCTTTTTTGGATTAGGTTAGGGTTTGATTTGATGATTGGATTTCATACTTTGAATTTCTATTAAAGCCTGAACCCTTCAGGTGGTGTCAACATGTGTGCAAGATCAACCCCGATTCAGTTGACATTCCCTTGAATGTTACAAATGAAAACGGTGATGAAATTGAGATGATGAAAGACACGGCTGTTATTTGGCCGTGGGATTTCTTTTCATACCTTTGGGGCAAAGGCCAATTCTTACAATGGGTGGCTGACAATCCAAAAAAAGCTGGCGAACGCACATCAGAATATTGGACCCATTGTGAAGGCTTAGGGTTTTTTCAGCAAATAGGACTTCCTCGAGAACGCTATGGAACATGTGTACCACTTTTTTTTCACACTGATGGTGTCAAGATATACAAGAGTCAAAAGGCTTGGGTGTATTCGATTAGCTCTGCATGCCGGAAAGGCCAGTCACTCTTAACCAAGCTGGTGTTCATTCTCATAAGAGAAGCTATGATCATCAAAGGCAAGAGCCATGACTCTATAGGCAGACTTGTTGGGTATATGGTAGACACCTTGATGACTGGAAAATTTCCCACACATGACCACCTTGGTTGCAAATTCTCACCGGGGTCCGAGCAAGAAAAGCGAGCTGGTCAAGATTTTGCTGGTGGCTGGTCCATGGCCTTTGCGGGATTCAAAGGGGACTGGGAAGCCCGTGCGATTGTTCACAAACTCACTAGATATTACCGAACAACTTTCATATGTGAACATTGCATGGCATCTTACAAGCCGGAGTTTACCTTTGCAGACTTCAGACCTGATGCAAATTCTCAACTGGTACGCTTTAGCCACAATGACTTTTTGATGCTCAACCCACCACATGATCAAAGCAGCTGGGTTTGCGTAAAAGGGTGGACCAAAGACCGCAACCTTGAAGAAACTAGGTTCATAACTCAACTTTTGCAACGAATGAAATTTGCCTATACAAATTGTAATCTTAGTTGGGTCTTTGAGGGGAAACACGGTACCTCCCAGGAGCAAATATCATTCATTGGAAATTTGGTTTTATGTTCATCTTTACCCCAATCCTTTTGAAGAAAAACTTTACATGGGTGATCATATATTTGGGATTTCCAACCTCTCACAAAACTAGCCCAGGATTTACTACACGTATTTCATCAAGGAGTTCTTTGCGTGGTGATCGCGGCTTTGGTTTGCAGCCACCTTGAAGCTGAGAACCCTTCCATTACTTTGAAGGGGTTGGATTTGAAACTTCAAAAAGAAATCTACAGGGATTACAAGAATTGGTGCCATCAAAAAAGGAAATGTGCGAGTGCATGCTCACACAGGTTCAACGCTGCAAGGTTTGGGAAAGAGAAATGGCCAGCTTACCCGGAGCTGGGGTCGGTCTACAAAGCGGCAGTTGTTAAAAGTATGCTGTTTTGGTGTGACAATTTTTTGAAGAAACAAATTGGGAAAGTTCCAGGGGCACAACACCGTGCAAATGTTTCCCATAGTTTTTCGAAATTCCAATACATCCTGGATACCCACGGGCCATTCCTCAACCGAGAAACTGTTGCAGAAGCCGTGAAATATGCCAGAGCTGGCCTTGTGTTTTATCAAGATCTTGCGTGTGCTGAAGTTTCAAGGGGCGATGACAGGAAGTTCTTCAAAGTGATCCCCAAATTCCACAGTCTCTATGAAATGACAATTTACATGGAAACCACAAAAAGGAATCCCAGGTGTTTTGGATTAAAAGGTGTAACTGTTTTTGTATGATGTTGTTTTTTGTTCTTTGGGGTTCAAGTAGTTGGTACCCACAATTTCATTCAAGTACTTCCAAAAGAAGGTTTTCCTTTTCAAATTCCATCCCAAGTTGGGTCAAAAGACATTAAGTAAATCCCCAAAACTTTTGAGGCCTCCATTGGGACCCCATCCTGTTTTGAGAAATCATAGTCATAGCCAATATTTACGTATAAAACATTTATATAGCTATATATATTTAAATCTTTTTATTGTAAACATACTGACTTTGGGATCTACAAATCTTGGACCCTAAACACCACCCCAGTAACCGAGGTATGAACACTGTTATCAAGATGAAGATCTTATGAAGGAGATCGGAAAGATTGCCTCACGGACCCACCCTAACACCATGGATTTTGTAACGCTGAAACGTTACCGGGCCTACATAGAATTATGTGCTGAGCACCCCAGCAAAAAAGCTGGGTAAGTTCGAAGCTGGCGTGGATTACCATACAGCGGCCGTGCAGGAAAAACAAAGCTGACAGCTTGAAAGGATTCAAGGGCCAAATCCGGCCATGTTTTGGAAACCTGGAATTGTTTTGAATGTTTTTTTAAGGCATGATGATTAAATTGCCAAACCCATGGTCCTCTTCAGAATTTGGTGATTTTTTTCAAAAAAAAATCTGGGTCTCATTGATCCACAAAAAAAGAAACACCAAACATCTAGATGTTTTGTTTCACTAATGGACATGTGGTCGATCATGATTTTTCAATCTCTCTTGAGAAAATTTTGGGGCCAGGGCGGTGATGACATGAAAACAACCTTCCCTTATGTATGATGTGTTTATATTTACACATGTGTACTTGCATTTTTTCCCAAGTACACACGTAAAATAAATATTACATATTATCTAAATATGTGTAGTAAACACAGATTTACCTTTACAGGTAAATACTCAAAAGCAAACTTTTGTGCCCAAAATTGTCTTTCAGGAAGCTCCTGAAAACAGTTTTGGCTGACAGTTTCAGTACTTGTGTGCGGCCCAAGTTGAAATATACATGGGCATGGCAGTACCACACTGTGTTTTAAAAACGATAAGCGTGTGCTGTCTAGACCATGGGCTACTTGCATTCAGCTTCACATGGGTGCATGTTGTCTTTGAATGAGCTTTGGTACATGTGCAAAAGCCAAAGGCTTTCATTGAAGGCCTTTGCCTTGACACAGGTCGAAAACAGGCAAAAAGGCTTTCATTGAAGCGCTCTTGGCTCTCTAGGTTACAAATTTGCGTTTCACCACAGTTTTGGACGTCCGACGAGCACGAAACGACGAGAGGGTTGCCAGAGGACCCAGGCCGATTCGCATTTCACCTCACTTCTGGACGTCCGATGAGCACGAAACGACGAGAGGGTTGCGACCGCGATCTAGAAAATTCGCNTCTATGTTGGTGGTCTATACTGCATGAGTTCTTTAGAAGGACCCTTTCGCGGAGCTTTCGGGAACAAAAAACTGGAGGACTCCAAGGTACTGTTCTTCTGAAATGCAGGACGGTGTACTTATCCCGGTACTCCAACTTCCACCTCCCTGGCGACAGTTGTGGGTGAAGGGTGCAGGTCATCAAACGCATACGTATATAGAGCCACGTTTGAATGTTTCCGAAAATAGTGGGTTTTCCCCCCAAATCATCCATTTCTAATAAGGTTTTCCATTATTTTCACCATCCATTTTGGGGTGTTTCCCCCTATTTTTGGAGTTCCACCCATTTAGCACCTTCCATTTTTGGAGTTTGATCCCCCAAAAAAAACAAGGTCTTTAACTACAATCCAAAAACAAGATATCAACCCAAATTTGAGTTCCAGGTAGAGATAAGAGATACATCCCCAAAACGCGATTCACCCGTCGTCGACTCAAATTATGTTTAAGAACCAAAAAATGGGGGGTCCAAGACCTTGAGAGTTTAGAGCTAGTTTCGAAAATTGTGAGGAGATGTTCTTGTGATGTGAGTGGGGCCAAACATTTCTACAACAAAAACCTTTTCCTGCAATAATAGAAGTGGAAAGTAGGTCACTTCAAAATGAGGAGGTTTTCTTTTAAGCCTTAAGCTTACAGCCTTCTAAGAGACATCTTCTTTTTTTTTAACATCGCAGCAAAGACAAAAATCAGCGCCGTTTCTTTGACCAAATGGAGGGTTGCCTTAAAAAAGGTCAAAAATCTTCAGCCCCCCCCCCTAAAATGATTGGAATGCAAAATCTCAGTCCACAAAAACCCAAAAGAATCAGCCTTTTCCACCAAATTGGTCACTGCTGGGGTGGTTTTGAACCCCCAACCCCTTTGGAAATATATTAGCAGTGACAATTGTCGGAATCATCTTCCCCCAATTTTTCGGGATGACAACATCTTTGTGGATGGTCAACACTTGTGGATGTTTGGAACATCTTACCAGGAAGGCCTTGGAACGACCAAAGCTGACTGCTTCACCTCGGCATTTTGGCCAGGGATTCGGCGCTTGTATATATTGTATATGTATGGACATGCTATACATATGTATATATATATATACATATATTCTGTATCAAATTATTAATGTCAAAATATCTTAAAGTATCAGAAATTGAGCTCATTTTGAGATTGCAGGTAGAACTACGAAATCAAGCAGTGGTATCATTGGCACTCATAAATCATCATCTAAAAAAGTCAGTTTCAAATCATGCATATGGATATGTATGGTGCAACAATGTGACCGTCATGACTGCTTTGTGATTTTGAGGATTCTGGGTTTCAACCTAGCTCCTCATTTAGGAACGGAAAATTGAAAATATATCATCCCCTGGCGACCTAAATCGCTCCCCCAATACGGTTGATGGAAAGAATCCTACACCAGGGGTGGCTGACAGGTAGTTTATCCCATTGTTTACAAGGTTTTAGCACCATCCCAAGTGGTTGGAAATCCTTGGGATACCTGAACCATCAACAGTATCACGCCATCAACGTGATTTCTCGTCCAATGGATTTTGAGCTCCCAAGCCACCAAACTTCTCTTCCTCTCGAGATTCCACGACTTCCTCCTGCGGAGGCAACTCACAACGTCAAAAAGGCCAGGCCGGAGACTTGAACCATGAAATACTGGTTGTTTAATAGGGATCCATATGGGCGTTTCCAAAAATTAGGGGTAATGCAAAATGGATGGTTTATAATGGAAAATCCTATTAAAATGGATGATGTGGGGGTACCCCTATTTTCGGAAACACCCATATATCATGGTTACTCCACACATAACTGTAGTATAATCCCCTGTATATCTACCCTAAACAACCAGTTTTTTTTTCGTACTTGCAGTTTCCGGTTTGCAACGGTCCCAGACAACAAAAATACAAAGCACCCCCTGAAATTGAATGAAGAAATAGCCCAAATTTGTTGACACTGCAAAAATGACACCGTTCTTTTAACCAAGGCCCATCATGTTCAGTATCCATTGGTTCATTGGGTCCAGTGATTCTTAGGGAAGCTCCAAGGCAACCCCGATTTCAGAAGGGCCTTCTCGGCATTCAGCAATGGCAACACCAAAGACGCTGCCGATCGACGTCGGCGCCTAGTGTGGTCGAATTTATGCTGGGGCTGGTACTCCCTGGAAGTTTAACAATTCGCCCCTGAAAATAAGCCATCCGGAAAGGAAAGTAATCTTCCAACCCACCATTTTTCCGGGGCTATGTCCAACTTCGGGGGTGTAACATAAATAATTTTTCCGTAGATATATAGTCACAAGTGAAACCTCTCTCGTCTTGTGCACCCAAGTTTGAATTGAGATTCTTCAGCCTTTTCCCTCACTGAAAGGCTCTTCTGACGTCATTTCTTGCTGAAATCTTCCAGCACTGGGTACTGTACAGGATACCTGTATATATAGAGAAATGGTATTTCCACACCCCTTCAAGCGCCCATTCAATGTCAAGGATTGGAAAGTTAGGGAACTTTCCATCGTTTCAACTCTATGTGACGCATCTCTATGGCTCAAGGGATTGGCAAAAATCAATACCCCCAAAGTGTCATGATGCTGAATCATGAGGGATCGATATCGAACGAAGAAATTGTATCAATTTCCCATCATTTCAAACTACCTTCCTTGAAACTAACAGCTATAACAGCCCTTGAAAATCAACAAATGGGTTGGGTTTAATGAAATGTCCTCTAAAAGGATGACCGTCATGTTCAAGGTAGCCGCGAAATGTCTGAGGTTTCCGTAGCTCATGAAGTTGATCATTTCATGGGAAAATTCTCCCTGAAAGCAACCAGCATTTGCAGTATAGTTGGGTAAGATTGTCATACATGTGCTGTATTTTCAAACAAAAAATCACATAGAGATGACAACAAATATCAAACAAATGTTGTCCACATGTTGTCCGAGGCCATGGAAAATGAGACTAGAACAACACAATCTTCAAAGGTTCCACTTGGATTTAGCATAAGTGGCTTCGACTTGGATTTGGGAACTTCTCAATGTAACCAACCATTTGCTTCGGGATCATGTCAGCCAGCTCATTTTCCTTTCCATCGCCATGACAGTTTCGGGAAGAATCTCAAAGTTGCTCAAGGGCTCCAAGCCAAATTGAGAATGAAACCCACCTGGAGAAAAGGAAAATTATCTTCAAAAGTGACCTTTAATGAGATATATGTTAGTTCCCAGGAGGGTATCATCTTTGCTTCTCATTTTCTGAAAACTAGTTTTTTGAGTGGGCCTTAAGTCTCAAAAATCCATTTTCTGGGTTCCGAATTCATCCGTAAAACAACAACAACCCCCCTTTTGGGGGGGGATACTTTCAAGGTCCCCAATGCTAAAAACCCTCACATCGGAAAGCTCCCAACACGGAAAGCCTCCGACGTGGCTTGTCGGCCACCTCAGTGCACTGGACTGATCGTTGTAGAAATGATCTATAAACGAAAGGTTGCTGTGGATTTGTTTGTTTCAATCTGTAAACAACTGTAATACCTAGAGTTTCCTTATGGTTATGAAAGAACGAAAGAAAGAAAGAAAGAAAGAAAGAAACAAACAAGCAAGCAAGCAAGCAAACAACCAAGCAAACAAACACACAGACAGACAGACAAACAAAAAAGGGTTAGGTAGGATTTCGTGTTTCATTTTAGGTTTCGAAAAACCATGACCCAGACTTTTCACTTCACTTCTTTCTATCAGAAAGGACCTGTCCTCTCTTGTTCTCCATATGGACCAAAGGAATCTTTGTTTTCGGTGTCAGGAGCTGAGAGCTAAACTCACCCTCCCCGAAACTAACAGCGAGTTTACCGCTGAAAATAGACCTCTGGTGAAGGAGATTCCTATTGGAAACTAGCCTTTTTTGGACCGATGTTAGACAATGGATGGTTGGAAAATAAATTTCCTTTTGGGAGTTTGCCTATTTCCAGGGGCGAAATGGCTGTTAGTGTCAGGGAGGGTAGCGGTTTTGAACTATTTCAAGTTATAAGCACTTATGAACCACGATTCAAAACCAACCTAAAGGGATTAGCAGGGAGCTTTCCCCTCGGCACATGTACGGTACGTCTTGGGTTTATTTAAAAAACCTAAGCCCCGGGTGGAGAAAAAAAAATCGTTTGGCTTCTCAATGAGGAGCCAAATTGTATCTCTAAGGATAGCCCCCAAACAAGGGTTGTGAAAAATCTGTATAGTGAAAGCTTAGCTATTTGTTCCGTTTGGGACCTTCCCCATGAGACGGGAAAACGTCTTGAAGTAGGAATGAACAGGCTAGGAATTCGCCCCAAGTTTCCGACGTTTTTCAAACGTGGATTTTAGAGATGGATTCCTTGCAGCAATAAAGGTTGGATTTGTTGAACGTGAGATGGAGGTTCATCATCAAAATCCAATATGCTGCTACACTAATGAATCACAAGCGACTTTTTTCTTGAAAGTCCTAGATGTCTGATGAATCTCGTCTTGTAAATTTACGGGTGTCTCAAATTTTGGCCCCGCAACATCAAGTTGATTTTGAGACACACCCGGAGCAAAAATATGCCGTTGCCATACTAACCATCTCTCAGCTTTCACTCTATGTTTAAGAGCAACCCCACTCTCGAGGCAAAACGAAGTCATGGATTAGGTGAAAGAGATGGTGGATTCGTATAGTTGTTAGAGGGGGAGCCATTGAATCCACCACAAGAGTCTGTTTTTCAATTCTGATGATGGCGATCTCGTAGAAGTCCTTAGTTCCCCATGACTTACAACATTATAGTGTAATGAAAATAAGTTACTAGGTGGTGGTTTCAACCCAATTGAAAAATATGCTCGTCAAAATGGGTTCATCTTCCCCAAGTTTCGGGGTGAAAATAAAAAAAATTGAAACCACCAGGTAGGTTACCTCGTAGTTCCCCGAAGTAAACACAAAAAACTCCAATCAAATCGCCCCAAACCTGGCTTTTTTTCGTGGTCCCAGGAACTCTGGTTTCCTCCGTCCTTGCGGCATGAAACGGCACTTTGCGTTCCAGTCCCCTAAGGAAACAAACTGTTGTTTTTTCGTGTGGATTGCTACAACTGCTTAGCTGTTGTTGCAAGTTTGTTGTTTTCGCACACCAAGTTACCAAACAGATACTACACGCACTGGTTTCTCCCTCAAAGTGACTAAGTGACTAATAGCTCCCGGCAACTAACAGCAAAAGCCCCCTAAAAATGATGGTTTCCAATAGGAATGTCCTTCACCGGTGGTCTTTATTATCAAGGGCAAACTGTCAGTTTCAGGGAGGGTGCAACATGGTTTTCAAAGATTCAAATCCCGGAGATGCGACAAAAATGGCCCGAGGAAACTCAGGGAAAATCTGTTCTCCTTGTGAGCTCTCCTTCTGCACCTGTCGACACTGAAGATAGATTTGTGGGATAAATCTGTGCATGTAGGATGTATATATATATATTAAAACAAATCTATATATATATAATATGTATATATATATAGATACGTGATATATGTGGATCTATATATAGATATATAAACATAAATGTCTACAATTGTAACACATATGCTATGCATCTTTGTTTTTCGAATTTGATGATGTGAGTTCATACATTACCTGTAGCAAAACGGTTTGTGAAGTTCTTGCTGTACATGATTACACTGTATACTAAGTAGGGGAAGCAGGCAAAAGGACCTCAACTGCCAGTTGCTTCAAAAGTCTGGTAGCAAATTTGGTTTCATCCTCTTCACAACTCCAAGTCATGGTATCATGGGTATTAGCTCATCCCTTATGTGAAGAAGGCATACCTACCCTCCCTGAAACTAACATAAGCCCTGAAAATCAATGGTTTTTTTGATGCACCTTCCTTCGGAACATGACCTATTTTCAGATGCTTTTCAGGTTCACCTGAGGGTTCAACACTGCTGAACCATGCCTCAACAGATTTCCATGTTGGGACTATTTTTTTGGATGAACTCGAAAGCTGATCTTTTAAAACAACTCTGGGTTTCCCTTAACGAGAAGAGAACTAAATCTGGTTCAAGTACAGCATGGATGATAATTTGCCAAAACTTAATGGATTCATTTTCATTCTGGAGTTACTTTTGGTAAATACATCATGAATCTGAATAGAATCAGATCGTGCTTGTACTTGCAGCAACTGCTGAGTCAATTCATCGGTGACAGGGTCGATCAACTTCTTGTAATGGGGATAAACTCATCCCACCTTGAATATTGAATCCTTATAATGGGTATATAAAACCCAACAGAATTGGGCTGATGAGTGTATCCCCTACCATAGGGAACCAATGGGAATTTAGAAGTTTAGCACATCTATTGCTTCACCGAAATCGCAGCATTCCACAGGAAGGAGTGAGACTTTCCCCCATCCAAATTGCTCCCCAGAAGCCCATCAGAGTCACGCAAAAAAAAGAAACGGTCGGATACTTTCCATGAAATACTGGTTGTTTAAATAGGGATCCTTATTTCATGGTTTATGAAATAATCCCCATTTAACTGTGTAGTTTGCCATCCCCTATTTGACCCTAAACAACGGTTTGGGACTTTTTGTTCATTGCTCATGAGGCTTGCAACATCTTTCAGCTGAATATCACCCCCTCTAAACTACCTCCTTAGCAGCTGAAAGATGCTACTCAGCTGGAATGACTTGACATCCCCCCTAGTTTGAATAGCAACTACGTGTACATAACCATGGTGGGCGTTCCATTGCCGCAATGATTTGAGGATAGTTTCAATGAGTTACAAGTATGGCAGTTTCATGGAGCTGCGGGCATGTTTGGATATGATATACTCAAAAGGACCTATAAATATAATCTATAACATGTCTATTTACTTATGTACATACCCAACTACATGCACATGTTCATATTCCAATACCGGCTTCGTATGTCAACATATTATCATACCATATCAATATATCACTATATCAATAAATATCAAAATACCAAATTTTCAAGTAATTACCTGGATATTCTCGGTATTAAATGAGCTATTCTGTAAATTTCAAATACGTATATTGTACGCATTCTCAATTCTCAATGCCATCATTTGAGCCCCCAAAAAAAAAACTCTTGCTTTCCATTAAACTGGCTGTTTCACAGGGATCCTTATGTCATGGTTTATCATAATCCCCACATAACTGGGTAGAAGTTCATCCCAACAAAAATATAAACAACCAGTTTTATACCCGAAATGCGAGTTACATTCCCTATATACCCTATATACCCAGTTATATCTCAATGCTTGATTTACATACCCTAAACAACCATCAAGGGGCCCTTACTGTTGCTAACTCTCTTGGGTTTTTGCATCACTTTCGGATCCTCCCCGAGGTCTCGGTCATCTGTCCCCAATGTGGCGCCTCTGACCTGGGAGCCTCGTTTTTCAGGTTCCTCTCCTGGCGGGCCATGGAAGGAGATTCTCCACTCCCATTGGTCAACGCGGCATGGGGGGCTTGATGAGAATTTTGGTATCATCCCTCCGATCCCCCCCAAAAAAAAAACTAAGATGGTTGGAAAAAAGAATCATGAAATGAGAAGTCGATGTATGTATCTCCTATTTAAAAATGATGATCTTCCAAATGTCATGTTAGTTTTCATGGCGGGGGCTAACATTTGAAACAATTCGAGTACCTTAATCAAAAACACCACACCCAAAAAAAGAAAAACGCAATTTTTGGGACCATGTCGTCTTGTTTTTTTTTGAATAAAATCTTCCCCACAGGGTCTCACCTAAATTTTGGGGTAGAAAAATTCGCTGCTAACAATACCTTTCCTGGAACTAGCAGCGAGTTTCCCAGCCGGGGTGTATTCCAAATCATCCATTTGAAAAGGTGTTTTTGCTGTTAGTTTCAGGGAGGGTACTTTCTTCATATCTCTCTTGATGGCTGGAAAATCTGGCAGCAGTTGAGAGCAGTAGTTGAAATCCCCTTCAAGAACCCCAGGTGGTTTAGGATGTCAAACGTCAAAAGCAATGCCTTTAAGGAGATACCTTGTTGTTCCCTGTGTTTCATTACGTAGTGAAAGCAGATGGCGCAACTCCCAAAAGGTGGCGATTTGTAATTGGCCATGATGAAAACAATGCATGGACGTTGCGCCATCTACTTTCCGGGTGGTATATATCAACATAAAGCACTACCCATCTATTAGAAGATGCTTAAACAACTTTAAATGTCGTTTATGGAAAGTTCCTCTTCAGTTCACAACCAAATTCACCCCGATTTTCCCGTATGGCTTGTATATACATATATATATATATATTGTTTTTAATCTATTTATTCGTTTATCTATTTATCTATTTATCTATTTATCTATTTAAACAATTATGCAGGTAATTTATCTACCTACTTATCTATCTATTTATTCAATTCATTTATTTCTTTACTTAATTCATTTATCTATATATATAATACATGTATATATATATATAACATATGTATATGGACTTATATGGATATATATTATCAATAAGTTTACACCTAATCAATTATATCCTCCCTCTCTCGGGCCTTTGAAGCGCTTCCGGAGCAGTGCTGCCACCTCCCGGGTTCCAGGTCTTCCCAACGACGACTCCCCGAGCCAATCCTTAAGGGGGAAAACTCCTGGATACCGACTAGATAAGGTGTATATGGGGGTTGATTTTTAAGGCTACCATCCCAAGAGTACCACTGTACCACCATTTTCCCTATGAGACTAGCCAGGTTTTGATGCTAGTTGAAGTTGATGTTTTTTTTTAACAAAAGATACCCAAACTGGTTTGGTGGGTTTCAACCAACCCATCTGGAAAATATGATCGTCAAAGTGGGTTCATCTTCCCCAATTTTAGGGGTGAAAATAAAACATGTTTGAAACCACCACCTAGCCAATCAAGTAGCAAATTGGCAGTAGAAACTCTGCTTTTTTTGCGAACGGTTCCCCCTTTGAAAAACACGCCAAAAAAAACAACCGGTAGCAACCCTTCAAGTGAACTCCAACCCATTCCCTAAAGATGTGCTGATCGAAATGTGGGGGTAGCTTCACTCCCCGTTATGAGGGGATTTTAGATACTCAAAAACCTCCTCATCTCCATCAAGAACAGCTTGCCCCTGAAAAGTGGTGGTTGGAAAACGATTCTTTCCTTTTGGAATTTCAAATTTTCAGGGGCAAACTGTTAAACTTCCAGGGAGTAAACCCCATCAGTTTCCCCCGTTACACCTACACACCGACCGCGCCCCAGTTCAAACCCCCAGCCCCCACCCTTACTATCAATCAACATTTCAAAACAACATCATAAAACATTCATTTCAAAATCACAAATTCAGAACAGAATGATAAAACACAAACCCTGAAACCAAAAATTCAAAACAACATCACAAAACATAAATCAACTATTCAAAACTCAAACAACATCCCAAAACCCAAAAAACCAAAACAACACAAACAATTCAAAAAATATTATTTAACCAAAAATATTCCATTCAGAAATCCTAACTGTCTAAACACGCCCCAGTTCAACAAAAACCCACACAAAAAACTTGAAACAACAAACCAAAATATAAATATCCATAATACAATTATTATAAATATCTATACACTAA